>JABUQX010025520.1:0-12500 GCA_015478945.1 Trachelipus rathkii
TAGCATCTAGATACATAAAATAGATTGTTTCTAGGGTGAAATGAAATTTTTTTTTTTTTTTTTTTGTTTTTTTTTTTTTTTTTACCTGTTCTAGGGGCGAAAATATTAATATATTATTTGAAAAGGTATTCACGGCAATGTAGGGGCTTCGAGCCGACGTGAACACAGGGGGGACCTTTTCCATACCCCGGAGGGGCGAGGAACCCCCGCGACACCCACAATACCAAAGAGCGGGGTTTCCGGAGACCCCCCCCGGAGGGGGGGAAAGTCCTACCCCGTAGTTTCCCGGGAAGGCGAGAGACCCCGACTCCTACCATCGTTGCGGTATACCCTTGGGTATTCTTAATTTACATTTCCTTACTAAATTTACCAGGATTCCAAAATGTATTCCCTTTTCCTGTAGCTATTGTAGTTTTTTGAGATATGATTTTTTTTTTTTTTTTTCATTCGACAAACTGAAACGTCTATTTATGTATCATTAGGCTACCCTGTGGAAAATTTTATTTGATCCGATCCGTTCGTGTGGAGCGTAAGTAAACTGTTACCATATATAATATATAATATATATATTATATATATATATATATATATATATATAAATATATATATATATATATTATTTATATATATTATATATTATATACTCTATATATATATATATAACAGAAGATTTGTGAATTTCATCAGAATTTGTTAAAATGAGGGAGAGCAAAATTAAAGAGCGACATGTTCCAACAAAAGGCTTTACACGTTCAAAGGAAGGTGGGAATAAAGATAAAGGTCGTGTTTTCCAATTTTACCAGTGAGTAACATGAGGCTGAGCCATACGGTTAAGTCTGAGGTGAGAGAGTTTGGATAGAGATAGGATGAAGTGTGGGAAATATGTGGAAGGAGTTCTCCTCAAAAGAGGAGATACACCAATGGAGTGCTCAAAAGAGCAGAGTTCGTTTCAATAGCGATTATATAAAGAGAGTGACGCAGCAAGTCGATGGCAGAAAGGAGACTAGGAAATAGGAGGCTAGTGAGGAAGAGTCCTGAATAGACCGAAACTTTAGACTTACATTCACCAGTGGAACCACCACGCAGTTGAGCATATTTATATTACAGATGTGAACGACAACGTTTTAACAGACAAGCCCCTGAGGATGATAATGAAGGAATTTTAGAAGGCATCTCAAAAACACCCAAACCACTTTGAAGCTTGTTCTAATGTGATCTTTGAAAAGAAAGACGCGAGTGAAAGAAATACAAGAAATATAAGGATAGACGAGTTTGAGGTGTGTATTTTCCAAGATATTATAACTGTATAAATTATGCCGAGGAAAAAGACGAAAGAACAACTTTTTGAACATTGAAAACAATAGATTTTCTCTGGCCCCAATTAGGAAAGTTGAGGAGATCAGAAGAGGTTAGTTGTTATTGGGCCATCCTCCTAGCATGAGTTAATTTGACGGGTTTGAACTCTTCCAAATCATAGATATATAGTATATATATAATATATTATATTATTATATATATAATTATTATAATATATATATAATAATATTAATATATATAATATATATATATATATATATATATCATATATATATATATATATATATATATATAATATATATTATATATATATAACATATTATATAGGTCGCGCAGTGGCAAGCGTGTTGATTCACGGGTCTGCGAGAAACTACTCGGGCCAGGCCATTCTGGAACCCAACGCAGGACAAAAACTGCATGGTGGAGCAGCAAGGGCATTAATCGACAGATATTCAAATGGCCACGCCTCTCCTCACCTCTGCGGGACTTATGATCCTCGGATCGTCATCCAGCATCTTCTGCGCTCAGAGATATCGTTTACACTGTGTCTCAAACTTTTGAGCTGGGTTACATCAGTGCCGTGTACGGCGCCTCAACCTTCCTATAGTCGGAGATAAAATTAAAATCTTGGTTAAGGAGCATAGTATCTGCCCAAAATTGCAATAATCATGCATTCGTGGACACCTAAGTACTGTGCAACACCGGCCAAATCTGGTATCACTTAAAAATATGCATAAACTTTTAAACTCCCATAATCAATATTCTCCACATGGGTTCCTGCACTTAGCTGGAGATCTATCCACAGAAACCCATAAACCCTATCATATATTCAATCAACTGTTACCAAGCTAAATTTCAACGTATAAAACAAACATAAAGAATGAACTATGACCTAATAATAAAGCAATACACCACATCAGTAATTCAGAAATCCAACCTTACCAAAACACTTAATCTACCTGAATTCCCGATTATCACAACCCTAAAAAGACACGAATCCACCAATCATTAGCCTTAATAACACTTATACACAAAATATCCAATTCACGAAGCACCACAAATCACACGCTTATACTCGTGACAACGACCAAAGAAAACATTTAACCACACCTTTCACCAGAAATTGACATCTCCAGTTAAACAAAACCTGTCCCGTCAGAAAATTTGGACAATCGATCAGGGACCAATTAATTATAATTATAGACACTCAATAATAAAATAAATATTTAATCAACTTAACTCATAAAAAGAATTTCCAAGTCAAAAAAAAAGCAATTCTTATGTCCCACTATCAAAAATTATCAAAAACCACAAACCCCGCTAACAGACAAATAATAAATAGCTTAACAAAATGATTCACTCCCTTAGAAGTATTCAACATTATTAAAAAAACCTTAAAAACTCAAAGCAGTAGGACCCAGACCATACATATCAATATTTCACCTCAAACACCTAGCTGGGTACGAATACTTCACAGGCATGGCAAAACGAAACTATACCCTTTTTGGAAGCATGCACATCATATAATACCAATGTCAAATGGCAAGAAAACCACCTATAATCCAAAGCTTCGTACAACCTATATCAATTTATTTTCCACATGTCAAATAATTCCAAAAATATCCCCCTTAGAAATTCCCCCCTTATCTCTTTATCAGACTCACAACATGGTTTTCGACAAAAGCACTCTACTACCACACTACTAACTGATATAATCCAACACTTTATTATGGATTTCAACTAAGTCCCCTCCTCGACGTACTTTCTTGTTGAGCAGTATAGCATCAACCGAGTATTCGAAACGTCCCCCACCATCTCTTAATAGACAAAGTTCTTAATCACAAACATAACCATCAAAGACAAAAAATAATAATATAAATGATCTTGGTCGATTCGTAGCAGCTAGAGTTTATCCAAGGACACGACTCTCCCGTTCAAACAAATTATCTTAATGGGATCCCTCATGGAGGCCATTCTTTCAACCTACTTGTCTATCCTTTTCATGCATGACTCCCCTCACACCACTCCCCAATCCGTAAAAATTGATAGTTGTCCGGTATTATCTTACAATCACAGCTCATAGTCCTATAAACATACTTGCAGAAATTGAAACGATATATAATCAATCGCAAGAAATGCGGTAACACAAACAGAATGACTGCATCACCAAAAAAAATTCACTATTTACCTTTCTCGAGTCCCAAGACAGAAGCAGAATCTAGAACCGCCCAGCTAATATTCCTTCACATAATGATTCCCGTCTCGTCAAACAATGTCCACCACCCCACCACCAAGGTTCAACCTTTGACAATTCACAGACATTCACTCGTGCACATCAACATTATCACTCCAAGACCACACTAATTTAAATCACTGAAAATACTAACCGGAAGCAAATTTTAGCCCAACATAAAGAAACTCTCTCAATGACCATATAGACATACACTCGACTCCTCCTAAATTATGCATCACCTGCCTGGGCACCCACAATATCACAATCCATATTCAAAATTAGAAAACCGCTGCAAAAAATTAAAGTTCTTCAGGATAATAAAGGCTGTCAATTTTACAAAGTAAAACAGCATCCCCTGGCATCATAACACAACATTCCAAACCTAGAAGGAAAAAAATAACCAGATTATTCTATTCTAACATATACAACACTGCTTTCCCCCACCACAGTATACTCCTTTAATTAAACATATTTCCACATTCACATCACAAAGCAATACTTTAGAAACGATGATTTCCGCACATCCAAATAACACCATACTTCCAACACGTCCACCATAAATATCCCCTACGTCCTACGGAACAAGACTTTGACAGTCAAACCCGTGTTATGCTGGTCCCCTCTTCGTTTTGGCACATCCCTCCTTGCAAAATACAAATTTTTAAAACAATAAAGCACCCTCCCCCACTGCCAAAAGAGCCAAAGATGCTCTTCCGAACTAACGACGACACAGGATATCTCTTGCTAGACTGCGGTGAGTAGACGGACATCTGACACAACATTACCACGTTATTTCTATTCTATGTCTCTAGATAGTTCGTTATTCTCATGAGGGAAGAGGGGGGCGACAAAGAAAAATAAGTAAAGTATTACACCAGTATATAATAATATATATATATATATATATAATATATATATATATATATATAGGTATATATATATATATATAAATATATTATAGTATATATACTATATATATATAGTATATATAGTATATATATATAATATTTATATATGAAGTTTTATAAACATACCCTTGTAAAGAGTCGCTCACTGTAGAATTTCATTCTTTCTTCAAGTTTCTTGGCTGTGAAATCCCATTCATCTTTTTGCTGACAATCATATTTTCTGCTTTTGTACACACAACTACTCTTACAATGAATGATGAGGCCAATCTGATTAGGAATAATTTTGGTTGCATTTTCCCATTTCGTATTTTTTCTGTCTCCCGTTGGTTGATTAGGTATTGACCCATGGGTGGAAACTTTGTTATTACGAGTGTCCTTACATTATTATCTTAGTATTTGTTAAATTCTTTTGAAATTTGTTTTTATTGCTAGTAAGGAATCATAGTCTTAGTCTATGAATTGCGATGTGGTATTAAAAAAATTTTTATTATCTTAATTTTAGGCTTCAAAATAGATTTCTATCATTTAATTAAACTCACATAAGCTGATAGGGTCTCTGACTTCTCAAGCATGTCCCCACCCTATTCTATTGTTTGAAGATAATTGTTTCCCATAAACCCACTTTTTGGATTATATCTTCGAACAGCTATTCATAAAATATTTTAATGGCAGGTCTCTTACGTAATGGTTTTATCTCGTCTGTATATGCTTGGTGTAATAATAATAATAATAATAAGTAATAATAATAATAATAATAATAATAATAATATAATAATAATAATAATATATAATAATATAATATATAATATAATAATAATAATATAATAATAATAATAAAGAATAAAAAATAAAAAATAAAAATAAAAAGAAATTATTATAAAATAATAATAATTAAAAATAAAAATAATAATAATAATAATAATAATAATAATAATAATAATAATAATAATAATAATAATATAATAATAATAATAACTAGTAATGTAATAACAATAAATACAATTAATAATAATAATAATAATAATAATAATATAATAATGAATAATAATAATAAAAGAATTATAATAATAATAATAATAATAAATAATAATAATAATAATAATAATAATAATAATAATGTAATAATGTTTTCTTTCGAAAATTTTTAAGATTTATGTCACTAACCTTACAGAAAGATTCCCAGCACTTATATCATGCTTTTTTTTTAAGTCTTTCGCGCCTTGTTTTCTAAGGTTTTTCTCGTTATAAATGACAGTTTACCCCAAAATATCATATTCTGCTTTTACCTATTATTATCTACTATATTATTCTGTTGTTATCTTATTCTTTTACTCTGATTCCTTTCTTCTAGAGTATCTAGACTCTAGTATTTTTTTTATTCCAAAAAAGGTGTGATTCCGTATTTCAACGTTTGTCTATGTTTCATTACAATAGTATTGTTCTTTTATCCTTGTAATTAACACTACCATGTCAGACGCCAAAGGTAAAGGAGTTCTTATGAATAATTTAATTTTTTACAGATTGCCATCAAGATGGTTATTTTACTTGCTACTATATGTTTGTTTCGTAATGTGTAAGTTTCAAGCAAGCTTAAACATTCATCAAGAACTTATTTATAAGTATGCCATCTTGGTTTGAACTTCTCCCTATTCTTTACCAACATAAAGTTCTGTAAAACAGACCAAACTTATGACAATAAGTCAAATATGAAGACAAAATTGGTCGTTTAAATTGAGGTGAAATGTCAATCTGCCGTTGCAGAAAAATGCTTTAAGAGATTTTTTTTTCCTGGAGATTCAGTACTGAAATCTCGTTAGAGTAGTGTAATCCTTGCCTACGAAGCATTACACAAAGATGACAGAAAATATAATGATTTTCAGCACAGGAAAGACATACTTATGGAAAGTAGTGGCACAATTAATTTCTAAAGTTGAAAAATTCGTGACATTTTTGTTAATTTTTCTTGGGGATAATTTTTGCTATGAACAAATGACCTAAAATTGAGAAATCATTAAACAAAATACGTTTTTATACCACCCATTTTTAAGCATTTAAAAATATGCACTGCGAGTAAGAAAGTTATTTCTTTTTTCACTCTGCCATATAATGAGGAGATCTTCTCTAGAGCCGTGTTTTCAAACTGGGGGTGCGCAAACCCCTTGGGTGCGGTCTCGAAATACAATACTACGGGGTGCGCGACAAGCGCCGAGGAAACTTGAAGATTTTTTAGTATTATAAATATATATTATTATATATATTATTATATATTATATATATATATTATAAATTATTATATATATTTATATATATATATATATATATATATATATATATATATATATAATATAGATTGATATATATTGTGAAAAGAATAGGGTGCACGGAATCTATTTTTTTATTTTTGGGGATTGCGCACTAGAAAAGATGGGAACATACAGTCTAGAGAGTTAGTTAGCTGATTGAAAGCAGGTTGTATGAGGAAAACATTTTAAGTAAAGTTATAGACAGAAACGATTGCTGGCGACTTCTTGTAAATGGCCCTTAAAACAGATGAAATAATAATATCTCATTGTATCGGACTCGTCGTTTCTACCGAAATTTTCATTTAAGCTTTTCCAATTCTTGTGTATTCTATTTGATCCCTGACTTTCCTTCGAAAATATATATATATATATAAATATATATATATATATATATATATTATATAATATATATATATTATTATTATTATATATTATATATTAGAATATATATATATTAATATATTATAGTATTATATAAATATATATATATTATATATATATATATATATATAATATATATTATATTATATATATATATATATTATATATATAAGATATATATAATATATATATATATTATTAAATATATATATATATATTAGTATATATATATATATATATATAATATATTATATATATGATATATATATATTATATATATATATATATATAGTATATATATATATATATATATTATAGTATATTGATATATATATATACTATCATTAGGTGGTCAAAACATACCTTTTGTAAAGTGTCCAATACGGCTATACAGGCTCAGTATCAAAGTTTATACTGTGTGCAAACCCCCCACCCTCTCACACATTACCCACTTACTTCATTCTCGATTTTAAAGTCCAATCTCAACGTCGGCATATGCATTTTATCCCTGTCGTCTATTTAGCAATGTAAGAACATACGCATATTCCACACACTATTCACATAATACATGTAAATGCAACTCAATAAAAACTCAACTTCTTTGGCATCTCCCTCTCAAACACACTTCCCAACTTTCAATTTACTTCAACGGCTCTAGCGTCTCACCTGTGAATAACATAAACATTCTTGGTCTGAACATAACAGACAATTGTCTGGAAACCTCATGGAACAATTGTTGCTAGTGGCCTCAAGAAGTGGTCTTTCATGCTTGAAGGAATTTTTTCCTCTGAAACAGCTACTTTCAGTTATAATAAGGGCCTTAATTCGCCCTTGCATGGAGTAGTTCTACATGCTTGGGGGAGGAGATCCGCTGGGATTAGAGGTTGAATTAAAATCTAATAAACTGTCCACTTTCTTTCAAACTCCATTACCCTCATATCTCTGCGACGTGACGTTGCGCACTATCTCTTTCTATATGTAGTACAACATCAGGGTGCTCGGGAAGTGTGACCTCTCGCATTCCACCTGCCTTGCGTCGCACACGCAGCACCAAGAGCGCCTTGCTCTTGCATGAATTTTTGCGTGAAGTATTGAAACCCAATGTGTTCTTGTTGTTCCAACTGTTATTCAATCTTCTTCTCTTTAAAGCCAAACGCCTGGCTACTTGAACAATTGGGGCTTGGTGGCGTTTTTTCAATTTTATTTTCTAGCCCCGCCTTAAAAAGGGTCCAGCTCTGAGTGGTGGGAAACTGTATATATATATATATATATTATATATATATAATATATTATATAATTATATAGATATATATGATATATATATAAATATATATATAATATATATATATATATTATATATTATATATATAATATATATGTATATATATATATTTATATATATATATATTATATATATATTTATAATATATAGTATATATATATATATATATATATATATATATATATATATTTATTATTATATATACTATATTATATATATATCAGTCTTGGGTTAAAGTACATTTTGTCAGAGTACAGTAACAAGCTACAATACTCTAGAATTTTTCAGGACAAGTACAAGTACTCTAGAATTTGTTCAAGTACATGGTATCAAGTACAAGAATATGTATCAAGTACAAGACAAGTGCAAGTACTTTATGAAAACTTACATAATATATTATATATATTTATTATATATATATTATATTATATTAATATAATATTATATATATTATATAATATATATATATTTAATATATATATATATTATATATATATATATCATCATTCATCATTCATCATTAACATCATCATCATCTTCATCATTATTCATCATTATCATCATTATCATTTCTATCAAGATCATCACCCACCTTCTCTCTCCAAGACTGGGGTAAGGTGGTAACATGCACCTGAAGCAGAAATAGTAGAAGAATATGAAAGCAAGTCGAAAAGAAAGGCCAGCCTTACCGCCCCATGTATCCGTTTGTGAGAACTCGTCGCAGTCAGGAAATCACCTAGAGGCTTCACGGACGCGATGGACCGTTCACTATGGCATTTGTTCAATGTGGGGTTCATCCCTTGGCCCAGGAGGGCTACAACTACCCACTCACAAAACCCGCAGAAGTCACTTCCATTTATGCACCTTTATTCTTGCCTCTGCCCAAACTCAAATTTCTCTTCTCCAGGCATTCCTTTACTGACTCAATCCACTTTTTCTTCGGTCTCCCAGCCGGTCGATTCCCACCACACTCACCACTATACATCCATTTAACCAATCGACTATTTTCCATCTTTTCCACATGACCAAACCATCTCAACGTACTTTCATTTATTCTCTAATATGTTCATTCTCAATTTTATCATTTCTTATCTCACCTAACACACCCTTAAGATTGTCCATCTGAACACATTGTACTTTAGATCAATACCTCTTATTCCAGACCATAGTCTCACTACTATACATTAACACAGGCAAAGGTGGGCATCGTTAATGAGAAAGTTAACGCCGTTAATCCTTAATCGTTAACCAAAAATATTAACGACGTTAATCATTAAAGCGTTTATCGGTAAAGAATGTAACGGAAGTTAACGTTAATCGTTAACGTTAACCGTCTTCAAAATATGTAGGAAAATAATATTTTTAATTAATTTATTAAATATTTCTAAGATTGAAAAAAAATAATAATGAATATATAATAATAATATAATATATTATAATAATAATAATAATTAATAATATAATAATAATAATAATAATAATAATAATAATAATAATAATAATAATAATAATAATAATAATAATAATAATAATAATAATAATAATAATAATAATATAATAAAAATATAATAATAATAATAATATATAATATATAATCAATAATAATAATTATAATATAATATAATAACATAATTAATATAATAATTTAAATAAAATAATAAAATTATAATAATAATAATACATAATAATTATAGTGGTGATAATGATAATAATAATAATAATAATACTTTAGGCTTTGACCTTGCAGATCTTTTGCCTTGTAAAAATACTTCCAGAGCGTAAATACTTTAATTAATACTTAATAGTATATTATTGTAAAAATAATAGGATATACCAACTTACAGTTTTAATACAAATTTGTATATTTTTTATAAATTACATGCTTATTAGCCTACTTCTTATATTTTCACTAGTCACAAAAGAGCAAGTTCATGTACGAACGAAAGAAGTTAAGGACTCATTGAACGGGCAACATCACTATCTTTTTTTTTTCAGGGGAAGATCCAATATTTGGCTCGCACAAGCCCAATTTTAACCCCCTAAAAATAGACATAAAATTCAAAATTATCAGCCGATTTTTGACCCTATGAACACCAAACTGTAGCTTGTTTGCCCCTCAAAACGTTGTTTTCGGTGTTTCTTCTGTGTCTGTAGTCATTCTTTCAGATTTTTATTTGTTTCAAAACCCATGTTTTGACATTTTTCGTATCAACATACCAGAATTTTTTGGAAATGACTTTCAAACTTGAAAGTATGCCATAGATGAGGCCATACCCTACCAATGTCACAATTGTTTTTGTTCGATTTTTTTGTTTTGTGCTCAGCGTTGTTCCAAATTTCCAAACCCACTTTTTTTGTATTTTTTTAGAATGAAAAATTGCGATAATTTTTTTTCCTGTTCGGGGAAGTGGATGAAATTTTTCCACGGCAATGTATGGGAAGAGAGGCACATATTTTTCTTAGATAATTCTTTGTATATGCAGTAGTTTGGGGATTTTCATTTTATAACAAAGTTTAAAAAAAAAAAAAATTGGAAATTTTTAAAAAATTTGTTTTTGAAGTATACAAAAAATTCTAGGTAAAAAGATGCATTATCGCCGACTTTAAAAGCTCTGAAATTTGATTTTATCGGGCAAGCATAAAAAAAATATTTTCACTATTTAAACTTTTTCAAACCAGTTGAATTTTTTGGAAAATTTAAAAATTGATATATATTTTTTTTTTACTCATCGATCAACATTAAATTTTCAGGGCTTTTAAAGTCGGGAAGATGCATCTTTTTACTTAGATAAATTTTTTGTATATACTCAAAAGAAAATATTTCAAAATTTTTTTTTTTGAAAATTCGTCAAGAACAAAAATCCAATACTAATGATATACCAAGAATTATCTTAAGCAAAAAATGGCCATCTCTTCGACTACATATGTCCTAAATTATCTACTTCGTCAAACAGGAAAAATTATATTATCCCAATTTTCCATTTTAAAAAAAAAAACTGGGTTTGGAAATTGGACAACGCTGACGAAAAGTTCAAATAAATCGAAAAAAAAAAACATAACTTGGTACTAGCTACTCATCTATGCTAATTTCAAGTTTGGAAGTCATTTCGAAAAAAAATTCTGAAGGTTGATACGAAAAATGTCAAAGACATGGGTTTTGAAAAATTGAGAAGATGACTACAGACAGAAACACCGGAAACAACGTTTAGAGGGCAAAAAAAGCATACAGTTTGGTTTTATAGCGGTCAAATCGTCTGAAAATTCTAAATATATTTGTTATTGTTTAGGGGTGGTAAAATTGGGCTCAGTCGAGCCAAATATTGGACCCCGTTCTTCAGACGAACATAAGAAATGAGAATGCAGCATAAGAAAAACATGTTATACAAAACGCGATAAATAACGTGTAAGAATAAACACATTTTAAGCCATTGAGAGACGTTTAGGAAATTTTTGAAAAAAAGTTTATCTGTTATCTAAATCGAATCTAAATACAATTTAAAATCTGATAAGGAAATATTTTATAAACTCGTTAATTAAGTTAACGGTTAACGAATGTAGGGAAAATTAACTCGTTAATAGTCGTTACTTCTTTTCGAAATTACGAGCGTTAAAAGCTAACGAAAAAATTAACGAGTTAATTAACGATTAGACGCTTAACGCGTTATATGCCCACCTTTGAACAAGGTAACAAGAACCTCATGTGAGCCTAGCGCACTCAAACTAGTCACTTTACATCCACCAACGATCATGCCAGCCACCTTCCTGCCATTCATTACTTTCCTACTACATCTGCATCATCCATTCCCCTTTTCCTCCAACATTTATCTTAAATATTTAATCAGACACTTTCCAGTGCTCACCATCTAAACATAACTTCACACCGAGACTGTCCTCACTCACAACCATAACTTTTACGCTTATCTACGTTACTTTCGAACCCTCCTTTTACACACCTACCAAATCTCTTTACCAATCCTTTCAAACTCTCTTCATATTCGCCACACAAAACCAATTCATCCGCATATAATAAGTAGGGACCACCACTCTCTTCCATTTTCCCATTATAACACCATCCC
>JABUQX010025520.1:22500-35000 GCA_015478945.1 Trachelipus rathkii
TATGCATTAAGTCTCTGAAAGGGGCTGATGAAATGGTCTAATCTAAATGAAATAACTTATATGCTGCATACTAGAGCCTAGTAAATGCTCGTATTGTCTTTCCTATGTAGGTAGCATCGCAGTCACCGCACTTATAATGATATACTATAAGCATAAAGGTAAAGGGAGTTATCTTTAAATTCAAAATAGTTCCCAATTTGTTTTCACTCAAAATAAAATCTAAATTTAAAACGGTGTTTTGTAAGTTTTGATTTTTTAAAACCACATCAATCTACAGTCGAATTTTGTAACTATTCCCAAAAGGCAACCTCAAATACAAAAATATCCTTAGAGCTGTTTAATTGACCTGAGCATTGTCTTTAAATTTTACTAAATAATTTGCGAAAAGTTGATTCGATTATAAAATTCTGGGAACCCATTCGTGAGGGAAATAATTTTCAGGAAGATCAATTCTTTGTAAATTAACGAAATTTGTACCCCTGTCAAAAGAGTTTAATCAAGGTTGATTTTAAAAATATGAAGAATGAAAGAATAAAATTTGTCGTCAAACCAGTAAAAGTATATAGGCGCAGATGAGTGATGATTGGATTGAAGTTGTGTACCAAGCGGTTTATGGAGGTATTAATGCCGATGGATTGAGAGGAGAGCAATATAGTACCCTTAAAAAAGGCGATAGGTGGGAAAGTAATTAGGTTATTAGAGATAATAGTTTATGATCGTCTGCTAGCGAATATATGCTGATTTTTGTCGAAACTTGTGAGTCTAGTGACGAATTACTGATTGGGAAGAACAAGGTGCGTTTAGTAAAGGTAGAGGATGTGTGGATACAATCTTTACATTGAAAAAATGATTGGGAAAGAGGGAGGAGAAGAATAAATGGTATTTAGTTTTATGGTTAGCAACACCGACCGATTAGAATTAATAGGATGCTCTATTTTGGCAAGTTTTATCCATAATATTGATGTTGGCGGGTAAAGCTTCTGAATGAATCAAAAGTATGTATACGATAGTGAAGCGTGTGTTAAGAATTAAATAGTCGAAAGTGAATGGTTTAATATTAATAGCAGAGTAACGAGCAGGTGGATGTGTTAGTGTCTCCGTATTGTATTCAATTGGTATATGGAGTTATGAAAGAATTAGAGTAGGGATGGCAGGGATGTTTATAAATGGAAATGGAAGAGAAGTGGCTGTGGTCCCCTACTTATTATATCCGTATGATTTGGTTTTGTTTGGCGAATCGGAAGAGAGTTTGAGAGGATTGGCTAGAGAATTTGCTAGGGTGTGTAAAAAGGAGGGCGTTTGAAAGTAAACGTAGATAAGCGTAAAGTTATGGTTGTGTGAGTGAGGACAGTCCTCGTGTGAAGTTATGTTAGATGGTGAGCAGCTGGAAAAGTGTCTGAGTTTAAATATTTAAGATAAATGTTGCGATGAAAAGGGGAATGCGATGAGGCAGAGTTAGTAGAAATATGAATTGCAGAAAAGGTGGCTGTGGTGCCATAAATCGTCTGGTGGATGTAAAGTGACCTAAGTTTTGGAAGCGCTAGGTTACATGAGGGTATGTTAGTTACTGTGTTCAAAGTGGGCAATTAACGCGGTTAAAGCGTTTAATCCGGTTAATTACTCGTTAATTTTTTCGTTAACTTTAACGCGCTTTCGTTAATTTCGAAAAGAAGTAAAGGACTATTAACGAGTTTAAAATTTTCCCCTACACCCGTTAACCGTTAACTTAATTAACGAGTATAAAATATTTCCTTATCAGATTTTAAATTGTATTAGATTCGATTCGAGTAACAGATAAACTTTTTTTTCAAAAAGTTCCTCAACGTTCCTCTCAATAGCTCAAAATGTATTTATTCTTACACGGTTATTATCGCGTTTAGTAATAATGTTTAACATGTTTTTTCTTATGCTGCATTCTCATCTTATTGTCGCTGAAAAACAGGCGTCCAATATTTGGGCTCGATGACCCATTTACCACCCCTAAAAATGAACAAAATATTCTAAATTTTCAGACGATGACCCTATCAAAACCAAACGTGTAGCTTTTTTGTCCCTCGTCAAAACGTTGTTTCCGGTGTCTTTTCTGTTCTGTATCATCATTTCAGAATATCCAATTTTTCACACAAACCCATGTTTTTGACATTTTTCGTATCAACTTCCAGAGTTTTTTTTTCGAAATGACTTCAAACCTTGAAATAGGGCTAGAGATGAGTCCATCACCTACAATAGTCACTATTGTTTTTTTTTTCGATTTTTGAGTTTTGTGCTCGCGTTGGTCCAATTTCCAACCCATTTTTTTTTTATTTAAATGAAAATGCTACAAATGAGTATGAAAAATGTCCTGTAGAAAAATTTTCAGGGACATATGTTAGTCGAAGAGTGCCACATTTTTGCTTAGATAATTTCTTGGTATATTCATTAGTAATGGGATTTTGTTCTTGGAACGAATTTTCAAAAAAAAAAAAATTTGGAAAAATTTCTTTTGAGTATACAAAAATAGATTATCTAAAGTAAAAAGATGCATATTTGCCCGACTTTAAAGCCTGAAATTTAATGTTATCCGGATGAGTAAAAAAAAAAAATCATATATCAAAAACTTCATTTTTCCAAAAATTCAAATGTTTGAAGAAGTTAAATAGTGAAATATTTTTTTTTTTATGCTTTGCCGATCAAAATCAAACTTTTCAAGAGCTTTAAATGTCGGTGCGAAATGACATCTTTTGTACCTAGATTTAATTCTTTTGTATACTCAAAAAAGAAAATTTTTTAAAATTTCCATATATTTTCTTATTGAAATTTGGTCAAAGACCAAATACAAATACCAAGCAATACAAAGAAATTATCTAAAGGAAAAAATTTGCATCTCTCCCACTACCAATGTGCCGTTTGAGAAATTTCATCCACTTTCTCCGAACAGGAAAAAAACATATATCGCAATTGTTCCATTTTAAAAGCTAAAAAAAGTGCGGTTTGGAAATTGGACAACGCTGAGCACAAAGCAAAATGATCGAAACAATGAAAATGTAAATACGTTACGTAAGCAGCATCTATAAAGGTCAAAATTCAAGATCAAAGTCAAATGAAACAAAAATACTCGCATCTATCTACTCGAATGTCAAAAAACCATGTTTCGAAAATTTTTAGTGTATGAACAGTATTAAATCTGACACAGAAGAACACCCGAAAACAACGCGTTTTGGAGGGGCAAACAAGCTACAGTTTGGTGTGTATAGGGTCAAAATCGGCTGAAAATTTAGAATTTTATGTCTATTTTTAGGGGCGGTTAAAATTGGGCGTTGTGCGAGCCAAATATCTGGATCTTCCCCGAAGAAAAAAAAGAATAGGTGAATGTTGCGCCGATTCAAATGAGTCCATTGAACAATCCTTTCGTTCGTTACATGAACTTGCCTCTTTGTGACTAGTGAAAAATTATAAGAAGTAGGCCTAATAACGTTGTAATTTATAAAAAAATAAACCAATTTGTATTAAAACTGTAAGTTGGATATCCAATATTATTTATTACTAATAATATTACTTATTAAGTATTGATTTAAAGTACTTACGCTTTGAAGTATTCTTTGACAAGCGGCAAAAGTATCTGCTAGTCAAAGCCTAAATTATTTAGGTCTGATAGGCTTAATATCAACTATTAATTATTATTATTTTATTATTATATTATTATTATTATATTATTATTATTATATATTATTATTATTAATATTATATGATTATTATTTATTATTATTTATTATATTATTATTATTATTATTTTTAATTATTATTATTATTATTATATATTATTATTCTTTTTATATTATTATTCTATTATTATTCATTATTATTATTATTATTATTAATTATTATTATATATTATTATATTATTATTTTATTAATTATTATTTTATTATTATATATATTATATTATTATTATATATTATTTATTATTTCTTGCAATCTTTGTGAATATTTTTGAAAAATTTATTAAAATTATTACTTATTCTACATTTTGAAGACGTTAACGTTAACGCATTAACGTTAACTTCCGTTACATTCTTACCGATAAGCGCTTTAATGATTAAAACGTCGTTAATCATTTGTGTTAACGATTAAGGATTTAACGGCGTTAACTTTCCATTAACGCATGGCCACCTTTGCCTGTAGTTAATGCATTATAGTGAGGACTATGGTTCTGGAATAAGAGGTATTGATCTAAAGTACAAATGTGTTCAGAATGGACAATCTTAAGGGGTGTTTAAGGTGAGAAGGAAATTGATAAAATTAGGGAATGAACGTTATTAGAGAGTTGTGTGGTGAAGAAAGGGGTAAAATGAGAGAATAAATGAAGATATGTGAGATGGTTTGGTCATGTGAAAAGATGGAAATAGTCGATTGGTTAAATGATATATAAGTGGTGAGTTGGTAGGGATCGACCGGCTGGGAGACGAAGAAAAAGTGGATGATCAGTAAAGGAATGCCTGGAGAAGAGAAATGGGGTTTGGCAGAGGCAAGAATAAGGGGCATAATAGGAGTGACTTGCGGTTTTGTGCAGTGAGTATGGTTGTTAGCCCTCCGGCCAAGGGATGAACCCACATGACAAGGATGCCATAGTGACGTCCATCGCTGGTCCGGAACTCTAGGTGGATTTTCTGACTGCGACGAGTTCGTCACAAAAAGGAAAAGGCGCGAAGGTGAGCTTTCTTTTCGCTTGCTTCATATTCTCTACTACTTTTCTGCTTCCGGTGCATGTTACGCACTTTTACCCCAGTCTTTGGAGAGACGAAGGTGTGATGATTGATGGATGATGATTATGTGATGATGATGAGTTGTGATGATGATGATGATGAATGATGATGATGATTGATGATAGATGATGATGATATGTAGAAACAATATAAATATCTGTGTATATTTATATAATTACGTATAATACGTATAGAATATTATATATAAATATATATATATATATATATATTATATATATATATATGTAAGTTTTCATAAAGTACTTGGCACTGTGTACTTGCTTGATTACTATGTTCTTGTATTGTACTGTACTGAACAAATTCGAGAGTACTTGACGTTGTGACTTGAACAATTCAGAGTACTTTACTTTACTTTACTTGACAAAATGTACTTTAACCCATATACTTATATATATTATATATATATATATATATATAATATATTAATTATATATATAATATATATAAGTATATATATATATATATATATTATAATATGATATATATATATATATTATATATATAATAAATATATATATATATATATAGATATATATATATATAATATTTATATAGATATATATATATATATATATATATATATATATAATATATATATATATATATATATATATATATATATATATATTACAGTTCCCCACCACTCACGAGCTGGACCCTTTTTAAGGCGGGGGCAGAAAATAAAATATTGAAAAACCCACCCAAGCCTACCCCAAATTTCTCAAGTGAGCCCAGGCGTTGGCTTTAAAGAGAAGAAGATTGAATACAGTTGGAAAAACAGAACACATCTGGGGTTTTCAATACTCACGCAAAATTCATGCGAGAGCAAGGCGCCTCTTGTGCTGCGTGTGCGACGCAAGGAAGGTGGAATGCGAGAGGTCAACTTCCCCGAGCACCTGATGTTGTACTACATATAGAAAAGAGATAGTGCGCCAACGTCACGTCGCAGAGATAGAGGGTCAATGGAGTTTGAAAGAAGTGGACAGTTTATTAGATTTAATTCAACCCTATCCAGCCGGATCCTCCCCCCCCAAGATGTAAGAACTACTCCATGCAAGGGCGAATAAGGCCCTTATATAACTGGAGTAGCTGTTCAGAGGAAAAAAATTCCTTCAAGCTGAACAGAACTCCCAGCTTCTTTGAGGCCACCTTAGCAACCATTGTTACATGAGGTTTCCAAGACAATTTGTTGTTTATGTTCAGACCAAGAATGTTTATGTTATTCACAGGTGAGACGCATGAGCCGTTGAAGTAAATTGGAAAGTTGGGAAGTGTTTTTGAGAGGGAGATGCAAAGAAGTTGAGTTTTTATTGAGTTGCATTTTACATGTATGTATGTGAGATAGTGTGTGAATATGCTGTATGTCTTACATTGCTAAATAGGAGACAGGGAGTAAATTGCATATGCGACGTTTTGAGATTGACTTTAAAATCGAGAATGAAGTAAAAGTGGGGTAATGTGTGAGAGGGGTAGGGGGGGGTTTGCACACAGTATCAAACTTTGATACTGATGTCCCTGTATAGCGTAGTTTTGACACTTTAAAAAAGGTATGTTTTGACCCACCCTAAATATATATATATATATTAATATATATATATATATATATATATTATATATATATATATATATATAAATTATTATTATATAAAATTATATATATATAATATATATATTATATATATATATATTATATATTATATATATATATATATATATATATATATACTATATATATATATATTATATATTATATATATTATAATACTTTATTATATATATATGTATATATATAATTTATATATATAATATATTAATATATATAATATATATAAGTATATAATAAATATTATTATATATATATTATATATAGTTAAATATTTATTATATATATATATATATATTATATATATATATATATATATTTCAGAAGGGAAAGACAGGGATCCACATGAAATACACCAGAATTGGAAAGGCTAAATGAAAATTTCGGTAGAATACGAACTGAGTGAACAGGATGAATATTATTATTTCATCTGTTTTAGGGCATTACAAGAGAGTCGCAGCAATCGTTTCTGTTCATACTTACGTGTAAAAAATGTGTTTCCTCATACAACTGCTTCATCCAGCTAACTAACTCTCTAGACGTGTAGTCCAATTTTTTTTAGTGGCGCATGCCCCAAAATTAAAAATAGATCCATGCACCCCTATTCTTGCACAAGTTTATCATATATAATATATATATATATATATATTATATAATATTATATATATTATATATATATATATATATAATATTTATATATATAATATATATTATATATATATATATATATATATATTATAATTACTAAAATATAAAATTTAAAGTTTTTATTCACGCTTTGCGCACCCCTTGGTATTTCGAGACGCACCCCAGGGTTTGCCACCCCAGTTTTGAACCACGGCTCTAGAATCTCCTCATTATTATGGCAGAGTAAAGAAAAAAATAACTTCCTTACTTCGCAGTGATATTTGAAATGCTTAAAATGGGTGGAGTATAAAAAACGTATTTTGTTTAGGGCTGCTTGGTAAAATTATTTTTTTAATTGTACATTGCAAAACTTTTCCCACCAAAAAAGGATTACAAAAAATGTTCAACGAAGTTTTCAACTTTAGAAATTAAATTGTGAAGGCTACTTTCCCATAAGTAATGTCTTTCCTGTGCTGAAAATTTCATTTATATTTCTGTATTTGTTGTTTAATTATGTGTTAGGACATTACTACTCTTGTAAACGAGCGATTTCCATTACTGAAGTCTCCTAGGAAAAAAAAAAAATCTCTTAAAGCATTTTTTCTTTCATATTGACAGTTCACCTCAATTAAACGACCAATTTGTCTTCATATTGACTTATTGTATAAGTGTTGGTCTGTGGTTACAGATACTTTATGTGGTAAAGAATAGGAGAAGTTCGAACCGAAGATTGGCATACTTATAAGTATAAGAACCATAACTTATAATCTCCGTTTAAAGGACAAATTACGAAACAAAATTCACAAAGCAAGTAAATTACATCTTGATGAATATGTTAAAATTAATTATTCATAAAGAACTCCTTTACTTTGCGATCTGAATGGTAGTGTTAATTACAAGGATAAAATGAATCAATATTTGGTAATGAAAACATAGACAACGTGAAATACGGAAAATCACCCTTTTTTTGAATAAAAAAATACTAGAGCTAGATACTCTAGAAGAAAAGGTCAGAGGGAAAAGAATAGATAACCAGAATAATATAGTAGATAATAATAGGTAAAAGCAGAATATGATATTTTGGGGTAAATTCTTTAAGTACGGAAAAAACTTAGAAAACAAGGCGCCGAGAAGACTTAAAAAAAAAAGCAATTGATATAGTGCTGGAATCTTTCTGTAAGGTAGGAATAATCTTGAAAAAATTTTCGATTTATATTATTATTATTATGTTAAAAATTTCATATTATTATGGATTATATTATTATTATTATTATTATTATTATTATTATTATTATTATTATTATTATTATTATTATTATTATTATTATTATTATTATTATTATTATTTTTATATTTTATTATATTTTTTTTTAAATTTATATTATAATAATTATTATTATTATTATTTTTATTATTATATTATTATTATTTTATTAAATTATTATTTTTATTTTTATTTTGTATTTTTTATTTTTATATTTATTAATATTTTATATGGATTATATTATTATTATTATATTATTATTATATTTATATATTCATTATTATTATTATTAGACCCACAGTGTATTTATTATTATTTTATTATTATTTATCCGGATGCATATACAGGACGGAGATAAACATTACGTAAGACCTGCGATTTAAGAAATATGTTGTTTGAATAGCTTTCGAAATTTCCAAAAAGTGGGTTATGAAACAATTATCTTCAAACATGAATAGGGGGGACATGCTTGAGAAGCGCAGAGACCTATCAGTTATGTGAGTTAATTAAATGATAGAAAAAACTCTATTTGAAGCTAAAAATTAAGTATTTTATTTAATACCAATGATATTTAACCAATTTCCTAACTTAATAAAAACAAATTATATCTTATCAAATACTAAGATAATAAGTAAGGACACTCGTATTAACAAAGTTTCCACCCATGGGTCTTTTTATCGGAGACAGAAAAATACGAATGCGGAAAATGCACCAAATTATTCCAATTCAGATTGGTTTATCATTATGTAAGAGTAGTTGTGTTACCAAAGCAGAAAATATGATTGTGGGTCCAGCAAAAGATTGAATGGGGATTCACAGCAGAAACTTGAGGAAGAATGAGAATTCTACAGTGAGCGACTCTTACAAGGTATGTTTAGTAAAAACTTTTAAGCTATATATATATATATATTATATAATATATTATATATTATATATTATATATTAATATATATATAATTAATTTATATATATATATATATATAATATATTATATATGTATAATATACTGTGTATACTTTACTTATTTTTTCGCTTTTTAAACGAAAACTATCTAAACATAGTATATAACGTCGTAAAGTTGTTGTCGATGTCCGGTCTACTCACCGCAGTCTAGCAAATTTTCGTCGTATAGGTCGGAGAGCATCTTGGCACTTTTGGCAGTGGGGCAGGGTGCTTATTGTTTTAAAATTTGTATCTTGAAGGGAGGGATGGTGCCAAAAAACGAAGAGGGGACAGCATTAACACGGTTTGATTCGTTCAAAGTTGTTCCGTAGGACGATGGGATAATGGTGGTAGCGTTGGTTGAAGTTATGGTGTTGATTTTGGATGTGCTGGAAAATCAGTCGTTTTTAAGAGTGAATTGTTATGTTGATCGTGATGTGAAATAGTTTAAATAAGGAGTATCTTTTTGGTTTTCGGTGGGGGGAAGCATGTGTAATGTTAGAATAGAATAATCTGGTGTGATTTTTTTCCTATTCTAGGTTTGTTAGTAGTAACATTGTTAACTGTAAAAGTTGACAGCCTGTTAGCTTATCCTGAGAACTTTATTTTTGCACGGTTTCTAATTTCTGAATACTGGAGGATTGTGATATTGTGGGTGCCCAGCAGTGATGCTTAATTTTCAGGAGAGCATGTATTGTCTTAAAATATAGAGAAAATTTCTTTATGTTGGCTAAAATTTGTTCATGTTACTATTTTCAGGTGCATTTAAATTTATGTGTTGCTCTTGTTGATAATGTTGATGTGAGATTGAATTGTCATGTGAATGTCAAAGGTTGAACCTTGGTGGTGGTGGTGGTTGTTTTAAAAGAGGAATCAATTATTGTCTAATAGGAAAATTGTTGAATGGATGTTAGATTGTCTTCGGTCTGGATGAGAAAGGTAATAGTGCATTTTTTGTGGTGAAGGCAGTCATTCTGTTTGTTGTACCCATTTTTGCATTTGATTGATTATATCGTTCACATTTTCTGCAAAGTATGTTTTATAGGACTATGACTGTGAATTGTTAGATAATAATCAGACAACTATCAATTTTTAGGATTGGGAAGGGTGTGAGGGATTCATGCATGAAAAGGATAACAGTAGGTGAAAGAATGGGCTCCATTGAGGGACCCCTGTAAATTAATTGTTGAACGGGAAGTGAGTCGGTGTCTGGATAACTCTAGCTGTACGATCGAATAAGAGTATTTACGATTAATTTTTCTGTCTTTGATGGTTATGTTTGTGTTAGACTTTGTCTATTAAAGAATGGTGGGGGGACTGTTTCGTATACTTGTTGATGTATACTGCTACAAGAAAGTACGCGAGAAAGGTGAGAGATTTGGTTGAAACCAGTGATAATGTGTTGGATTAGATCAGTTAGGAGTGTGGTGGTAGAGTTCTTTTGTCGAAAATCATGTTGTGAGTCTGATAAAGTGATAAGGGGGGAATTTCTAAGGGGGATTATTTTTTCAAATTCTTTGGACGTTGTGGAAAATAATGATATAGGTCTGTACGAAGCTGGATTATTAGGTGGTTTTCTTGGCATTGACATTGGTATTATATGATGTGCATGCTTCCAAAAAGGTGGTATAGTCTTTGTTTTGCCATGCTGTGAAAGTATTCGTACCCAGCTAGGTGTTTGAGGGTGAATATTGGATATGTATGGTCGGGTCCTACTGCATTTGAGTTTTTAAGGTTTTTAATAACGTTGAATACTTCTAGGGGTTTTTCAAACTTTTATTAGATATGATGGGGCGAAGAGGGAGGTGGGGTTTGTGGGTTTTGCTTTTTCCATATATGATGCCAGGGGTGGAACCAGAGACATAATTTTGACGGGAAATGCTTTTTCTGAGTTAAGTTGATTAAATTATTTATTTTATTATTGAGGTCTATAATTTAATTTAATTGGTCTTGAATCGATTGTCAATATTGTCTGAGGGAGGTTTTGTTTAATGAGAGTGTCAATTTCTGGTGAAAAGGTGTGGTTGAAATGTTTATTTGGTCGTTGTTCACGAGTAGTAGCGTGTGATTTGTGGTGTTTTTGAATTGGATATTTTTGTGTATATAAGTGTGATAAGGCTATGATTGGGTGGTTTCGTATCCTTTTTTAGAGTTGTATAGTTAGGAAATTCAGGTAGATAAGTGTTTTGGGTAAGGTTGGATTTCTGAATTACTGATGTGTGTATGCTTTATTTAGTTAGGTCATAGTTCATTTCTTTATGTTTGTTTTCTATACCGTTGAAATTTAGCTGGGGTAAGTTGATTGAATTATATTGATAGGGTTATGGGTTTCTGTGATAGTCTCAGCATAAGTGGCAGGACCATGTTGGAGAATATTGATTAGGGGTTTGAAAGTTAGTGCATTTTAAGCGATACTAGGATTGGCAGGTGTTGCACAAAAATGAGGTTTGTCCACGAATGCATGATTTATTGCATTTTGGGCAGATATATGCTCCTTAACCAAGATTTAATTTTATCTCCGACTAATAGGAAGAGTTGAGGCGCGTACACCGGACTTGAGTACCCCAAGCTCAAAAAAGTTGGAGACACAGTGTAAACAGATATCTCTGAGCGCAGAAGATGCTGGGATGACGATCCCGAGGATCATAAGTCCCGCAGGAGGTGAGGAGAGGCGTGGCCATTTGAATATCTGTCGATTAATGCCCTTGCTGGTCCAACATGCAGTTTTGTCCTGCGTTGGGGTTCCAGAATGGGCCCTGCCCGAGTAGTTTCTCGCAGGACCGTGAACAAACACGCTTGCCACTGCGCGACCTAATATATATATATATATATATATATATATATATATATATATTTTTAATATATATAATATATATATATATTATCTATTATATATATATAATATATAATATATATATATATATATATATTAATTATTATATATATATATTATATATATATATATTATTATATATATATATTTGAAGAGTTCCAACCAATAACAAATACCCCACGCTAGGAGGGAGGTCTTGGAGCAACTAACCTCTTCTGATCTTCCTCAAATTTCCTAATTGGGGCAGAGAAAATCTGATTGTTTTCAATGCTTCAAAAAAGTGTTCTTTCGTCTTTTTACTCGGCATAATCTTCCATACAGTTATAATATCTTGGAAAATACACACCTCAAACCTTCGTCTATCATTAATATTTCTTGGTATTTCTTTCACTCGCCGTCTTTCTTGCAAAGATCACATTAGAACAAGCTTCAAAGTGGTTGGGTGGTTTTGAGATGCCTTCAAAATTC
>JABUQX010025520.1:65000-72500 GCA_015478945.1 Trachelipus rathkii
ATTATATATATATATATATAATATATATATATATATATATATATATATATATATATATATATATAAGTTAAGACTCTTAGCCTCGGAAGATGGGGAGATAAAACATTTTTATTAATAAGTACCGAATGAGGCCCAGCAACGTCTACGAGTTGGCAGCCCAGCTTTAGACTGTTCCACTCTCTGCCGTTGTACATGTCATAATTCTTCTCGCAGATAGAATACCGTGTTTCATTTAGGTCTCGGTGACGGCTTGAGTAGTGGTACCTAACTTTTGGGAGATACAATTATTAATTCCTTGATTTTTAGGATAACTTTCAAATAGAGAATTGATTGTTCTTTCGAATGGTATGTGTGTGTTTCCAATAGCTGGAAAATATTTTATTCATGATATAAGGGTTGATATTTTGGCAAATCATAAATAAAAAATCTCGATAACTTTTTTATTATTCATTCTATCAGTTCGACATTTTCAGCCAATGTATGATTGGGGATGATACACATTTTTGTCTGGTTTATTTTCTGTATGCCAGGGTTTTGCCACTGTTCATAGGAAAATTTTGAAAATATTTCCCGTAAACAGCGGAAAAACTGTTGGGCCTACAAACATTTGATTTAAATAGGAAATGTGAACCTTGCCAATTATTTATGCTCTGAAAAATCATATAAATTGGATGAATAATAAAAAAATTAGCCGTGATTTTTCATTTTGGAGTTCCCCCCCAAAAAAAGAAATTCAAATAATAATTTTATACATTATTCAACTGACTATAATAAACTTTGCCGCTTGCATAATTCGAAGAGATGCACATTTCTTATTTAAATCAAATTTTGTTGCTATTTACGGGAAAATTTTGAAAATATTTATATGTTTCCCGTGAACAGCGCCAAATCCGGTACATAAAACATTAAACTATAAGCAAAAAATGTGTATTCTCCCCAGATAGAATATACATGTTCTGAAAATTTCGTATTCATCAGATGAATAACAAAAACGTTATCACGATTTTTCATTTAAGACTTTATATTGAGAATGATAAAATTTTTTATACAAAAAAAGAAAAATCATACAGCATACTACTATGATTCAGTTTATTTGTCCGAAATTAACCTTTCATCTGTTATAAATTTTTTCCAATGAATTTGCAGATGCTCAAATTATATCCAATAACTTCATGGCTTTTTTTCTCAAAAGTAATTTTAGTTTATATTCAGATGCTATTTAGGAGTATGGCAAAAATATTCCCTGATATTACTTTTATTTTGTGTTTACGATTTTATATATATATTGTAATATAATTTGATATATGATTCATGCAAATATAATTTACTTTCGGTATTTTCTAGGAGTTTCAGTAAAAAAAATTTAGATTTTGCGTAAAAAAACAAAACAAAAAAATTGATATATTACTGCTATGTTTGAATTATTTAATTAAAGAAAAGAGCTGTGTATAGCAAATATTTCAGTGAAATTAGCTTGCAAAAATCTTTTGTAGTTCAGCGTAAATTCACTATTAAAAATTGCTGATTTTAAAGACTGATTCATGAATTTTGGGAAGAAATTACACTAAATCTGAGCGACATTATGTACCCGGTCATAGAAACCAATTTTGTAGAAAAATCTTTCCTCTTTCGAATGGTGCATAATCCATTAAAAAAATAATATTTATTTTCTACCCAATCCTTACCATTAAGTCTCTGTATAAAAGAAAAGAAAAATTCAACCACTTTTTTTTTTCACGTATTTACTTTGGTAAATACCAGTAGTAGTAGTAGTAAATATTTAGTAATGTTACAAAAAGCCAGTTACAATATATTTCTAACTTCCCCTGTATTACTTTGGAGGAACTCGAGTAATATTTTAACTGTTTTAAACCAAAATTATTATATTATCGAATAAGATGAGCAAAAGAGGTTTTCCTTAGTCCCGCCCACCTTAAAGAAAAATGTCCTGAGCTTCATCTCCCCAAAACCCTACTCTAACATATATAGTATATATATATACATATAGGTATATATAGATATATCGAGGAGATATATATATAGATATATAAATATTTATATATACAGATATAGATATATATATTATTGCTTGTTTTACTTATTAACCCTAACGCTTTTGTTGTATTACTATTATTGTTGTTATTATATGACCACTCAGCTTCTTTCTCCAATAAAAATAGCTAAAAATATCCTCAAGTACTGGAAATATGCAACAAAATATAGTTGCTATTTTTACATATTAACAAATGATATATTATTATTATTATTATTATTATTATTATTATTATTATTATTATTATTATTGTTATATCATTATTATTATTATTATTATTATTATTATTATTATATATTATTATTATTATTATTATATTATTATTATTTCTTTATTATTTATTATATTATTATTATTATTATATTATTGAAGTATTATTATTATTATGCTTATTATTATTATGATATTATTATTATTATTATTATTATTAATATTATTATTATTTCCAAAACTCAATATCAGCATTTATTTTAATGCATGATTTGTTGTATTCGCTTGAAGGCTTCTCTCTTTCTACAGAAGAGCTTTTCTTATTATTATCCAGAAGAAACAAACTATTGATTAATTAGGGTCAACAAACTTTTTCCAGATACTGAGATTTAAAAATATTTTATTGTTTAGATTTTAACATATTTTGATAAAATAAATATCGTATAAACTAATAACAATAAATATAAAATTATTCTTTGAAAATGTTCGAAGTATACGGACGAAAGCCTTCGGTAGATATTGTAATTAAATCATAGTTATATTTTATTCTAGGAAAAATTTCTTCTGTAGAAAGAAATAATTTCAGGAGGCTTGATAAAAGCAATAAAATCATATTATTATTATTATTATTATTATTATTATTATTATTATTATTATTATTATTATTATTATTATTATTATTATTATTATTATTATTATTATTATTATTATTATTATTATTATTATTATATTATTGAAGTTAATATATATATATTATTATTTATTATTATTATTATTATTATATTATTGTTATTATTATTATTATTATTTTTATAATATATATATATTTTTTTTTGCAAGTTCTTTCGATTCTTCTAAATAATTCTTTATCTTCGGAAGAAAATTTATTAAGAACTATTCTAGAATGAAAAGAAGTTAAAGCCTTTAAAATTGTACCAATATTTCGCCTGTATACTTCAGGCATAATCACGGTTAACTAAATATTTATAATGCAGTTTACAAATAATAAATTTCAAAATATAAAAATATAAAATTATTTTGATTGTGAAGTTTAAAAATTGTTTCAATGAAAACTCTAAAAAAAGTTAAATTATTTGTAAATACAATTATGCTATCAGGGTTACATAGGTGTACTTGCAAAACATTCAAACATTCTTAAAAACATTCAACCACACATTTATTTCATTAAATTTCACATTAATTGGCTTAAATTTAATAATCAAAAGTGATTCTGCTATACGAAGATAGTTGAAATATTTAACTGAAATAAGATTTTAAAAACAAAAATTTCAACTGAAGGAGGGGATTTGTAATCCGTCGTGCAATGCTCCCATATTTTTTTAAATTTTACCTGTGTTGCACATCGGGTTCTTAGTGTTAGTTGTGTAACCCACCTGAGAGTGAATGGCGATCCTGCTTTTTTTTGCAAATTAAACTGATACACAACACATTGGGGCTCTGTTATCCCTCCGGGAACAATTTAATTCACGGGTAACAAATATGAGGACACTGGCTCATAGTTGTGTAGATTCCTACATGATTCTTTTTGCACTTAATATTTTTATAATTATGTTTAATTCCCCGCCTTCTCTCAAAAAGTCTGTCAGCTCCATATTATTGATATTATTATTATTGCTATTATTATTATTATTAATATTATTATTATTATTATTATTATTATTACTATTATTATTATTATTATTATTATTATTATTATTATTATTATTATTATTATTATTATTATTTTTATTATTATTATTATTATTATTATTATTATTATTATTATTATTATTATTATTATTATTATTATTATTATTATTATTATTATTATTATTATTATTATTATTATTATTATATTGTTATTATTATTATTATTAGTAGTAGTAGTAGTAGTAGTAGTAGTAGTAGTAGTAGTAGTAGTAGTAGTAGTCGTAATTATTGCAACATTGGAAAAATATATATGCAATATTAAATTTTTTATTATTTTTACCCCACAAGGGTGCGCCAAAGCAATTTCATGTAATAAGGTTATTCGTGATGTTTAACACTCCAAAAATCTTATCAAAAAACTCATTATTTTGCGATCATCCGAAATAACTTGGAGCTTTTTAAATAAATCTTATAAAATTACCTATATATATATATATATATATATATATATATATATATATTATTATTAATATATATATATATATATATATTATTACATATTAGTTAATACATATAGGGACTGAATTTGATATATCTAGTGGCTTCCTTGGGAGCATAACTTCTATATAAGAGGATGTATTTGGTGGTAACTTAAAGATCCAGATTTGGTGATGGGTTTATTCAACATAAGCAAAGATATTCAATAGTAGTTAAAGTCAAGAAAGTTCCTTTTGCTGAGATACCTCGCCGTAGGCGAATTGGTAGTCACGGACTTTCCAGCGCTTTTACTCTTCGTTTTAGCTAAAATTTGTGATCGAAATTGAGTCGCAGCCCTTCTTGAATTTACTTCTTTGCCTAAATAGTCTTTAAGCTTGGAGGATCTCAAGAGAGATTATCTTGAGGAAAGATTTATTTCTTCTGGGATTCTCCTTACAAAGACTTAATCTGACTTGAAAAGCATCTCAACAGTGACACTGGGTTATAGTTTACTTGCTTTACTTATGCAAAATTTTGCTCAAGTGAAAACTCAGCATATAAAATGGAACATAAATTCAAATTTTTACAAAGTTATAATGGAGTGCCACATTACTTCCCGCGCTAAATGAGAGAGTATGTTATAATAATTATACAATATATAAAATTAACCTTCATTCAAACATATACATATTTGTGGGCATTTAGCAATGCACAAACATATAAAACATTTTCAATGAGGTAAAAATAATAACTAAAATACATAAAGTTAGAGTACTTTCAAATGCAGATATCTAGTTATGTCCAAGACATAAGTAGACATACAAACATTTGAAGGCAAAATAGTATACATGAAATGTAAAGAATATTCAAATATATATAACTGGTTACATCCGAAGATCTAAAACATATATACAAATATTTGGATACATAAAATGTAAAAAATGTTATATACAAAAAATAACTAAAATATAATTAAACACAAGCATAATTGGTTATATCCGTTAGATAAAAACAAACATACAAAAATTTAAATGTATAAAAGTACAAAAATGTTTGTACATACTGTGATATTGAACAATTGGAGTATTCACAGAATATGCCACATCGATCAGAACCGCGAATCCATAGAAAGGTCCAGTATATGTTTAATAATCCATGATTTGGATCACGAATATAGTTTTCGAAGCTGTAGTTACGAAAGAAACATTGCGTGACATATGCAGAGGCGAAGTTGCTTGGAAATTTAGGTCCTTTATTTAAAAAATTTCTTCATACATAAAGGGAGCGGTCACAGACCATTTGGAATTCGAAAAGGAATCAAAGTTCAAGTGTGGAATCCAAAAATTAATTCTGCCCATAACTAAACCAAAATGATGAAAGAATCCACATCGTAAAGGAAGCCACATATGCAGAGGCGAAGTTGCTTGAAATTTTGGTCCTTTATTTTGAAAAATTTCTTCATACATAAAAGGGAGTGGTCACAGAACATTTAGAATTTGAAAAGGAATCAGAGTTCGTAGTGGAATCCAAAATGAGTTTTGCCCATAATCCAAACTTGAATGATGAAAGAAATCCATACCGTAAAGGAAGTTATATATGTAGAGGCGAAACTGTGATAGTTGTGAAAAGATAAAGACCATAATCCAAAATAAATTAAAAATGAAAATTGAAGTTCGTAATGATAATGTTCGTTTGCTTGAGTCATCTTCTTGCGGAGTGTTCTGATTGGGAATTTTAGTATTTTAGTTTTTCTTCTTTTCTTCATTTTGTTTGTTTTTTTTGATTATCAGAAGGCACTGATTGAAGTTCTGGGTGTTCTTCTCCGTCTCACCAATTATAGGTATTGGATTATAGATTATGCTTCTGTAGCAAGCCCCTAGTAGAAGAGGATGGTGGTGATTTAAAAATCATTTTTAAACGATGAATTTATTTAACAGATAGTAAAGATATTCAATGAACGTAAAAGAAGTAACTGAAAGTCCTCTTCTGTTGATACCTTTCTTCTGGGAAGTGAACGGTAGTCACTGTGATCTTTCCAGCGCGTTTGTTACCACCCTTGCTGACTCTTCTTTAAGCGAAAATTTATCATCGAAATTCGAGTCGCAGCCCTCTTTAAATTACCTTTTCTTATTAGTTGTGCTTTAAGTTTATGTATTTGAGTAGATTCTAAGCGTAAATATGTTTCAAACTCTTTGATTGTTAGTTTGATCCCACCCAAGATTATCTCAAGCAACACACGGGTTAATATATTATTTCATTCGACTTATGCTAAAATTTGCTCAGCGCAAATCATAGCATATGTACGAACATAATCAATTTTTACAAAGAAATGGAGGATGACTATATATATATATGTTGTTATATATAAAGGTTACATATATATATATATATATATATATGGTATGAGAGAAGGCTGGCCGGTTGATGTTGTTAGTTGAAGAAGTATCTTTATTACCTTTCTCCACACCCACTTATGATATATATATATATATATATATATATAAAGAAGTTATATATATATATATATATATAGTTATATATATATATTAGTGATTGGAGCTATTGATAGTATACTATCGACATCATTTTGGATAGTTTTGTAAATCTCGACAGTTGTTTCGACAGCTTTCGCTCAAAGCTTCTTACGTTGCACAAATGTAAAAAAAAAATAATAATTGCGAGTAATACACGATTTGCGATGACTTAAAGGAAAAGGTTTCCTCTGATATATTAGCATCCATTTGGTGATATTGCTGTTGAAAATCTCAATGTCCTGAAGAGATGGTACCTCTCTGGAATAGATAAAAATTCTAACTTTTCTAAATATATTTCAATTTTATTAAATATCCAGGCAAGATAATTAATATAATTGATTAGGTGAAAAGAATCGATTTTAAAAGGAAAAATTTGTAAGCTTTAACAACTCGATACGCAATTCTTCTTCTCTATTTCATTTAAACGAGTAACGACATGAGTGACCATAGAGTAGTCTATTATTATGTTATTTAGTTTACATAATTATTATAAATCTTGTTTGGAAAATAAGCTTCATTTTATCATCATATAAAGCATTATTTTTACACTCTAATCGTTTTTAAGCATTATAAACT
>JABUQX010025521.1:0-10000 GCA_015478945.1 Trachelipus rathkii
TAGAGAATGAAAATTTGATCGCAAGGAAGTAAGGGGATTGTGCAATTGTTCCAAATTCTATAGGAGATTATTCTCTTTCCGTTTCAGCATATGCCGAATAGAAAAAGACTATGGTAGATGCTTTCCTATGTATCCTGGTAACCATCACAGGTCAACCGCCCCCAAATACCCTTTTGTAATTTGGGGGGGATATCAGCTGCATGAAACATCAAAGGTAAAGGAAGTTTATCTTTAACTTTGAAGGAATTTCTCCAATTTTATCTGCATTTGAATAAAGCTAACCTGCAAGTTGAATTGGGGGGTAGGGGTAGCCGACCGGCGGCGGAATTTTGCCGGCGCCGGGGCCGGGGGCCGGGCGGGGCGTGCTCTAATTTAGCCGGGGCGGCCGGGGTTAGCTAAAAATTAGAAATGCAAGTCAAAAACACTGAGTCTTGAAAATTTTGATGAAAATTAAATATAATTTCAATTAATTAATAATTTAATTATTAAAAAAGGAAAAATATTTAATTAATTTCAATAAAACTAATATAAATACTTTCGAAAGAAATTTTTAGAAAAATTAATTAAGAGCCTGGAAGAATTAAGGTATGTATTATATATATATAATATATATATATATATATATATATATATATATAATATATATAAATTATATATATATATATATATATATATATATATATATATATATATATAGTATATATATATATATATATATATATATATATATATAATATATATATATATATATATATATATATATATATATATATAGTATATATAATATATATATATATAATATATATAAATAATATATATATATATATATATAAATATAATATAATATATTATATATATATTATATATATATATAAAGAACAAAGTAATTTTAAAACCACTAAAGAAATAAACAGGGATATTAAAATTTCTTTAAAAAAATTATAGGGTTTACATTCGAGACTTTAACGCAGTCTCCTCCTCAGAACTAACAATGAATAAATTTAATTTTTAACAAAATTAATTAAAAACTAAAAATAAAAAGTAAAATTATATACAAGTTATAAAAGAACAAAAGGCGACAAAAAATTGATTCACTTTCTTTATGATGTTAAGAATTTAGTTTTTTTAGATAGGTATCTTCTTGTAATTTGATCAAAATTAAAAAATCCCTCAGATATATTGAAATTACACTTGGTTGAAATGAAAAAAGATTCCAGTAATTGATTTAGATTTTTATCTGTAGATTTAAATAAAAAAGTTGCGCCTTCCCAATTGACGATATGATCATTTTGAGATAAATGCCTAAAAATGGCATTACTCTCGTTCCCTCTTCTAACTTCACCTTTATGTTGATCTAATCTAACCTTGAGGGTCTTTAAAGTTTCACCAAAATAAGAGTTCGCACATGAGAAACAAGGAATCTTATAAACTCCTCCAGCCACTTCCAATTTAGAAGTATTATTTTTAATTAAAATTTGTGAAAGAGTATCAGGAAAACTAAAAACAATTTTTATATCAAATAAACGATTAAACATAAACTTGAGCTGCGTTTCCAGAAGCCCGAGTGCAGCCCGTGTGCAAAATCGACTCGGAAACGCTTCGAATTGAAAAAAAATTACATTTACCAATTAGAGAACAGGAAATTTGAGTACCTGGAAACGCCCGAGCGGCGCGCTCGGGCGTTTCCAGCTGACAATAGTAAACAATACTCTTATATTTATATATATATCTATTTTGTGAAATGATACGATTATTAGTATCCTTAATATAAAAGTTAACTAAAATATTAAAAAATATTGGCAAGCCATTTCCGATACATGTTTTGTAAAAAGATTTGTTTGTAAACAAAGTATTCATCCGCGCAGCCCGCCCGTTTACTAATTCCCGAAATCGAGGATTTAACAACGGGCGCCTGACTATGACGTTTGCGTGACGTAGAAGTGCGCAAACGGGCTCTGGAAACGATGCATGTGCGCCTGTGTGCCCGTCCGGGCTGCAGTCGGGCTTCTGGAAACGCAGCTTTGATGTCAAGAAGCTGAGGTGAAAAAAGACTTTAATATTTTCAGATATGTAGGGATTATGTTCCCTCAACCCCAAAAAACTAGAGTAAGCATGTTTATATTTTCGATAAATTAAAAAATGGGGATAGGCTAATTTTTCAAAAGTTCGAAAGATATACAATGCCTGGTTTGATTAAGGTGAAAAGTTTCATAATTAAGTAAAAACACATTAAAAAATAATATTATTTTTAATGTAGAGAGGATGAGAGGAAAAAAATGAAGCAATTGGTTAGTATGTGTGGGTTTACGATAAACTTTAAATGATAAAAGAGTTCCAGTTTGTATTATTAAAATGTCTAAAAAAGGAATGCATCCATCAACTTGTAATTCATAGGTAAACTTGATAGTTGGGGTTAAATTATTAATTTGTAATAAAAATCGATCAAATGGAAAAGAAGTAGGTATTATGGTAATGACGTCATCAACATATCTTTTCCATGAAATTACTTGAGAATATAGGGGGGGCCTGTGGAAGGAGTCTGGTTTCAAAATATTCCATATATAAATTGGCTAAGATAGGACTCAAACTACCACCCATACTTGCACCAAATATTTGTCAATAAAAATTATTATGAAAAGTAAATACATTTTGGGACATACAAATTTGTAAAACAATAGATAAATTTGGGTTATGGGAATAAGGACCATATGAGGTAACAAAAAATTGGACAAAAAATTCCAAAAGTTGTGAATAGGAACATTGGTAAACAGACTAGTAAACATCAAAACTAAAATTTAAACAATGTTGTTAAAAGAATAATCTGCCTATTTTTGTCTAATAAAGTTCCTTGGCATTTTTTAATGTATGGAAGATTACTGCTGCCTAATAAGGGACGAGAGAAAACAGGCCAGCACCTTCCCATTTAATTTAAAAAAACATCATTTTCGACTTCGCTTTCTTCTTTATCTATAAATTGAGAATAAAGTTCATAAAAAAAGTGGAAATCAAGTTTTTTGTCGCCTCTTGTCTCTTGTACTTGTATGTAGTTTAGTTTATTTTTTAAAGTTTTTATTATTTTTTGTTAAAATAAATTTATTTTCATTAGTTAGTTTCTGAGCGATGGAGACTGCGTTAAAGTCTCGAAATGTAACTTCTTAATTTTTTTAAAGAAATGTTTTATACTCCCTGTTTATTTCTTAGTGGTTTAAATTACTTTGTTCTTACATTAAAAGAGTTTGAGTTGAAGTAAAAACTCTTTAAATTTATTTTTTTATATATATAATATAATATATATATATAATATATATATATATATATCATATATATTACATAATAGTATATTAAATAATATATATATATATATATTTATATATATATATACTTAATTATTTAATTCAATTAAATAAATAATTTGATAATGAATACGAAAATATTTGCCTTTATCTTCTACACTTTCTTTTGACTAATTATTGTATTGAATTTTAGCTGTAGTATATTATGTGATTTTTTTATTTACATATGTTTGTGTGTTTTATATTTAGTTCTCTTCCTTTTCCAAATTCGTTTGATGTATCAAATTTCAAATATTTTTAGTGTTAAAACGTGCTCTAAAAAATTATAATTTGGCCTCAATTTTAATTTGACAATCATAGCGTAAATACCAAAATAAATGATTATATTAGGTAATGTTTCAATATATTTTGCCATCAATTTATAACAAAGGAGTAATGGAATATAAAATATATTTTTTTTACATTTGTTTGATTTAAAACCCTCTGCATTATTTAGTGTAAAATTTACCAGTTAACCCAGGTAGAAAACCCCGGTTTTTCATTTTTTGGCCGGGGCCGGGTCGCTAAAAATGGCCGGGGTAGGCCGGGCCGGGGGCCCCGTCGGTTCCTAAACTGCGGCGGTAATTTGTTTAATATTCCTTTAATTCTTCGTTCAATTGCCCAACTCACTCTCCCCATAAAAGGTAATTCATATACAGAATTTTTCTTTAGGTACAGTAAATTTGGTGTCCGAGGATATTTGCTGAATTTTAAACGGAAAGCTGTTTCCTAATATTTTTGTCAATGATAAAACCTTGCGGGAATCCATTCTTTGAAATAGCGTCTTTAGGAAGGCCAATTCATTCGAAAGATTAAAATATGTTGATAAGATCTTTTATGCTCTACCGAAAGCGTTTTAGTAAATTAATTTTTATGAAAATATTAAATTCAGTAAATGAATACTTCCACAGTTAATCCTTCAATTTAGTTTCATATATTATTATAATATATATATTATATAATATATACATATATATATATATATATATATATATATATATATACTATTATATATATATATATATATAATATATATATATATATATACTAATATATATATATATACGTTAATATATATTAGTGATGGGACGATTATGAAAATTTGACGATGACGATGACGATTAGAGCAAAATTTGACGATGACGAGACGATGGACGATTAATTGAAAAAAACTATTTTTAAAATTCTTCTCTCTCTCTCTCTCTCAGTATATATATATACTAATATTATATAATATATATATATATATATATATATATATATTAATATAGTATATATATATATATTATATATATATATATATATATATATATATATTATATATATATATTATATATATATATATATATATATATATATATATATATATATATATATATATATATAAGGCTGTAGACAGGAGGGTCAGGGGTTCAACCTCCCGAAATTATTTTAGCGATCAAAATTTTTTGATTCCTAAGTCTAATAATAATAATTAATAATAATAATAATAATAATAATAAGTTAATTAATAAAAATAATAATAATTAATAATAAAAGAATAAAATTAAATTCAGGTCGCCCATGATGTCTACCGGAAGTGAACCGTTACACGACTATGATTAATTATAATAATAAAAGTAATAACAACAATAATATAATAATAATAATAATAATAATAATAATAATAATAATAATAATAATAATAATCAATAAAAATGAAAAAGTATTATTAATGGAAATGAGGAGACATGTTTTTGGTCCGTAAACGATTTCTTAGGGTTACAAGTGCTGTTCCTCATTACATGTATTTAAAGATATTTTAGACCAGGGACTTTAAATGTAAGGTTCCCAAGTTTGCAGATGATAGCAAATTGGCTACCTGAAATAAAGATATAATTTGAAGGATGTATAAAGATTTAAAGATAAGGAGGGAGCTGTAATCGTTTGATGTGATGAGCAGGTTTCATTCCTTCTTTCAGCTAAATTTTTTCTTTCCTTATTCATTCCATCTAAAACTAAATCTTTCTTTCTTCATAATCTATGGTTCGATCGTGCTTATTCTCTGGCCATTTCAGGCTAGAGACAGTGCCCATCGGGTGTGGACAATGTGTTCTCCCATCACTCTCGCTAATTTTCATTCAGCTAGAAATCGTTGCAGGGAACTCTTCGGACGAGCAAGGCTGGCTTTCATCAAAGGAAAAGTGCGCTAACCACTTTTGGTTCTCCATCTGACAAATCTTTCATCTCTAGCAACTTCTGTAAATCTGCCATTTCCTCCCTTATTCGATCTGAATCATTGTGTTGCTAATTGCTCTGACTTGAAAAGGCTAATCTCTTCGGCCCTCGCTCAACTATATTTCTCTATGTCTCGAATACTAGCACTTTTCCCTCCCTCAGTTTTTGAAGCTCTACATGTCCAACCTATTTCCGAAAAAAGGAAAAGCCCGCTCTGATCCTTCTAAACTATCGCCCTATAGTCTCACTTGTATTCTATCTAAGAATCTTGTGAAACCTTTCTCAACTCACTTCTTAGATCATCTGGAACTCACTCCCGATCACCAGTACGGCTCTTGCTATGCACGAAAGTCTACTGGCGATATAATTCCTATCTAACCGATTTATGGTGGTTTTCCGCTCTTATAAACTACGGGGAGACTTGCGTGCGTGGTGGCGTTGACATATCCAAAGCATCTTACCGGATATGGCACGCGTCACTGTCCTCCCAGAGGCTCCCCTCCTTGGGTTTCTCCTTCTCTTTGCTTACTTATATCTAGCCTTCTTTCAAATCGTCTTCAATATCGGCTGTTGTTGATGGGGCGAACTTCTTCCTCTTCTGTTAACTGTTGGTTTGTTCCTCAGGCGTTCTGGTCTTATCTCCTACTTTATTTCGTACTTTTCATTCAATGATTTTCTCACCGCACCTCTAACTTCTATCCACTTCCGTATTCCGAATGACTCGACCCTTCATTTCTTCAACTCATATCAATTCTACTTCCACTTTTACTTCTGAATTGCCTCTCGTCTTATCTTTCCGATTTTATTCTCGCTGATGATAGAAATAACTTTGTGAAATTCATTCTTTAAAAACCCAACTTTTACAAATCTACCTTCGCCCAAAAGACTTTCTAACTTTTCCTGTCTCTTTCGACAAGGTTCTGTCGTCTCTTCCTGTTGGACAATATAAAACATCCTTGGCCTTAACGATGAACAAAAAAAATGTCTTGGAAACCTCCACATCACACTGGTTGCTAGGGCGGCCTCAAAGAACTGGAAATTCTGTTTTAGACTGTGAGACTTTCCTCCTTTTTTCAGTTGCTCCGCTATACAAAGGTCTCATTCCGCCATGTATGGAGTACTGCTCTCATTATTGGGTCTGGGAGGGCTCTGTTTCACCCGGCTTTTGGACTTGGTTGTCGTGTCAACGGCAAAAAGGCTTATAAAACTGTTCTGTATTTCCAGTTCACTTGACCCTCTATCTTGCGAGCGATGTTTGGTTGCTTTATCTCTCTATCCATAAGGTACCGCAGGCGGCAACTGCTCGAGGGAACTTATCACTCGCGTAACACCACCTTTACGGACGCCTTCGTAGCATAATAGGTGCTGTATCTGCGCACGAGTTATGTGTTGACATTGTAAACTCCAGGCTAGTTCGCTGTTGTGCTTCCTTCTTTCCCAACCAACACTCTCTTTTGTTGGAATTCTCTCCATCTTCTGTATTTCCTACTGAATTAATCTCCTCACTTTAAAAGCCTGCGTCTGTGCTGCATATGCGTAATTTTTGCGCTAGAGGGTGAACTTTGATAGTACTTACACCCCTTCCTTGATAATAGGGCTCTGCCCAGTGGAGTTGTGTGAAAAAACTTGTTAAAAAAAAAAAATCCTTTGAATGGGCAGATATGTGGCAAAAATGAACGGAATCTCCTATTCCCCCCATCCAAAACATCATTTCAGATTATCCCAGAAAATCGTACTCTTTTCAAAATTACCCTCATGGATCATATGTCGTCGCAACCACACAAATTTGACCTTTTCCCAAACTTAAATTTAACCTTTAGACTTCAAGTACTCACACCACACAAAATCTACATAGCCTCTACCGACAAACTCATCATCAGAAAATTGCAAATCCTTCTATCCCCCTCTCATTCTTTTTCCACAGCAACACAAAACACATTTCACACCACACCACTCATTTCACCGTTCCTTTCATCTTGTTTCAGTCACAGCGAGCAAAATCAAATTTGCCCTTTCTAAATACATCCATCCACCTCTCTCCTCATCTCCTCAACATTTATACCTCTGACATTTCATATACAGATAAGATTCATACATTTTCGCCGAAGGATAGAAGGGCGCTTACTTCGATCACGACCTTCTCTGAGGCATGCATTTAGCATTCCTGGCAAAAGATAGCCAACCTAACTACCACCGTCCCTTTATCGCCCTTCTACGAACAGGACAGGACATACGATCGTGAGCTGCAATTTTTTCTCTAACGTTATTGGAAATTAAGGATAGGGATGTCTGTAAAGATGTTGTCTAGAAGAGGTATGTGCTGGAATAAGTATGTATTGATATGTTGTCTGGAGGACGAGTGTGGATATGAACGCATAACAAAAAAGGCGAACCATTAGCACTGGAATGTCATACATACCACAAAGCAAAATGGTATATAAATATAATATAGTATAGTATATATATAAGTACTATATATATATATATATATAACTATATAATATATATACTTACTAATATATATATATATATACTATAATATAATATAAGTATATATATAATATATATAAAAATTATTATTATTATTTATTATTATATTATTATTATTATTATTAATTATTATTATTATTATTATTAATTATTATTATTGAGTTTTAATATTATTCAAAATCTTAACATTTGTTCAATTAATCGGCCAAAATAATCGGGAAATTTGCGATGACGATGACGATTTTTAAAAAATATGCCGATTTTTTGCCGATGACGATGACGATATAAAAAAAAATCACTATATATATATATAACTATATAATATATAGTATAATATATATATATACTATATATATATATATATATATTATATATAATAAACTAGTATATATATATATATATATATATATATATATAATATATATTATATATATATATATATATATATATATATATATATATATATATATATATCACTTTCGACCTGGTATGACACGCGTCGCAACACTTTAAGCTACCTTCCTTTGAATTTCTTTCTTCCCTTTGCTTACTCTTGTCTAGTTTTCTTTCAGATCGTTTCATTTCAGCTTTTATTGGAGCGACCTTTTCCACCTTTCTTATTAATTGTGGTGTTCCTCAAGGCTCTGTTCTATCACCAACTTTATTCCTAGTTTTCATCAACGATCTTCTTAGCTACACTTCTAACTTTGTTCACTCTTATGCTGATGCCCCAACTCTATTCTTTCACTCATTTCAAATCTGCCACCTCTTTTATTTCTAGAGTTGCTTCTCGTCTACAGCTTCCCGATTCAATTCTTGCCAATCTTGTGGGGATTTCTTGAACTGAGCATAAATAAAGAATGGTCTTGGGGACTGTCATGTCATATAACACCATCGAAACTTACTTGTAAAATCTCAGCAAACATTCCTCGGCCAGGCCCCCAGGATAGTATTACCCAACATTGACGATTCAGTTTCTGGATAATGGCGGTGACTTGTTAACCACGTTGAAAAGATTCTATCGTATGTAACACTTTATGAATGCCTCAACCTCCCTATGAGAACTTGCCAACAACACTAGTGGTCAACTGAGAAAGCACCAAAATGAAACTCCGAGTTCGTTTATATTAGATTAGTCCAAGATAGTATTGTTTAATTCATTTATTTACCTTTGGACTGACATCTGACCACTAGAGATGAAATATTGAATCAAAATATTACTGCTAAATTAAAATAGAAAAATATTGCAAATAGTGTTTAAGTAATACGCCTGGATATATTAAAAATATTTTAATATAAAGAAAAATTAAATATAAAATAAAAAAAATACTTCATGTATCATATACCAGTAAAGAAAATAAATAAACTTTATATGCAAGTTAGAAAGACCAATATATATATATATATATTATATATATATAATATATATATAATTTTAAATATATATATAATAAAATATAATATATATATATATATATATAATATAGTATAATATATATATATATATATATATTGAGTAAATAAATAAATTAAATAAAATTTTAAATATTAATAAATTAAAATTTATAATATATAGACGACTCGTTTTGACTTGAAACAAATAAAAATGTTATTACCAATATTAAAATATGAAATTAAGAAAATGTATGTTTATTTGTGCGTGTGTACAAAACAGCTGATCACCAAGGCGCGTTTTCTATTCAAAATGCAACATTGAGGATCTTGCATAGAGTTAGAAATATTGCATAAACAATTTAATAAATTTAAGAATAAATTTATTAAATACTTTAGAAAAAATAAATATTTATCTGTGAAAAATATATTACTAAATAAAATGTTTGACATATTGCAACTGCGCGAAAATATTAGAAATATAAACCATTACCTGGAAACATCCGTTCTGAAGACAGGATACAAAAACTTGCACATAAAGTCATCTGCTACTTGCAACAGACTACGAT
>JABUQX010025521.1:15000-27500 GCA_015478945.1 Trachelipus rathkii
GTTTGAAGAGGGAGAACCCTGTGGACTCCTGTGGGGCCTCCCTATAAGCAAATAACAAAGGCTCGATACACTTGTGCCATTTTCTCACTTGTTTACTGCACATTCTTTTTAAAATGGTTTTCAGCATACCATTAAACTTTTCGGTCAATCCTTGGCTCATGGGATGGTACACACTCGAAAACATTTGCTTTACATTTAACATTTTAGTCACGTCCCTCATCAAATTAGAAGTAAACTGGCGCCCATTATCGCTTAAAATCTCCCTGGGCACACCTAAGCGCATAAAAATTGTCATTAGACTTTCTGTGACCTTTTGGGCAGAAATGCTCTTGAGTGGAATGGCTTCAGGGTAACGTGTGGCGGCGTCAACCAATGTCAGGACATACTGATGGCCCTCTGAAGACGGAGGCACAATGGGACCAATCAAATCGATAATCACTCTCTTAAAAGGTTCTTCAATTATGGGCATGGGGCATAACGGTACTTTAGAAACTCTACCCTTAGAGCATGTACGCTGGCAAATATCGCAGGATTTACAGTACTTCGTTACGTCCATATATATATTAGGCCAGTAGAATTGTTGGGTGATCTTCCCCATGGTCTTCTTCACCCCCTGGTGGCCTCCAAATACTTCGTCGTGCGCCACACTTAATACTTTGTTCCGGTATTCCTTGGGTACCACTAGCGCATTCCTTTCTATCTGATTTTCAATGATTTTCTTGTAAAGCAGTCCATTGATTAAAACATATTTTCCTTCGTTTTTCTTTCTACAGATCTCCATACTCTCTGTAGGATGGTGTCATCTTTCTGTTTTACTTTAAAAATCGTCCTATTCTGAATTAACTCTTGGATCTGCCCTTCATCCGTTTCAGTGATCTCAATTGGAGCAGCAACATTCTGAGCCTCTTCTTGAACTATGCGTTGCATAATTAAATCTTTATTTACATTACTTTCTTCTTCAGAAAACTTTTCGCAAGATACATTGGTATCTGCTTCAATTGTTTGGGGCACAGTAGATACATGGGTATCTATATCTTTTCTAATATCTGGCACATCTGATACATAGGTATCTTTTCCACAACTATTTTCTAACACATCGGATACATAAGTATGTTTTATCTCTTCAACAACAAAGTCTTTGGCACTATTCCTACTTGGATTCCGTTCAACGCACACATGTGCTTCCACAGGGTAAACTGTATGCTCCTCAATTGATGGTGTATTTTCCTCCCACGATGGTAAAAAATTCGGCAACTTTTCTTTCTCCGCACTCGCCTCTCTATTAATTTGATATACAGGGCCGGCGTTTCGCCTATCTGTCGATTCATCTTCGGAATCCTCATCAACCTTTTCAACGATGGGGAACAACAGCTCCTTCTGGGCTGTCACGTCCTGCTTACTTCGAGGACCCAGACACATAGTCTCTTCCCATATGTTATTCGGTTGGAACGGGGGTAATGCCCCTTCAATAGTGCCCAAGATAAGATCATACACCACATCCGGCATGACTGCAGCTGTCACTTTCCCAACGAAGTAAGGAGTGTCCAATATAGCTTTTGCGAGTGGGACTTCACCATATTATCCATCAACCTCATTGATGCATACTTACGGGTATAATTTTCTTTCGGCACAAACTTTTCGCGCAATACTAGCGCGTTACATCCTGTCTCTCTAAGCAAACGAACGCGAAATCCATTGGCTAAGCCATAAGCAATAGGTAGGTGGTGCGAGTAACCTTCGGTGTCACCCACCATACAAAAATCTGGGGGAATGGATGGCTCTTCACTTCTTTGACAAGACTTGTCCATCTACGGAAAGATCCGCGGACGCCATTGTGCTCTTCCCATCATCTCTCTGCCGATTGTTGTTAGAACTTTGATTTCTATTATAATTGTTGAAATAGGGCGGTGCCCGACAATCTCGTGCCATATGACCCCTTCTCGAGCATTTGTAGCAAGTCACAATACTCCTCGACTCTCTGCTGCTTCGGCGACTATCGCGGCTCTCATTGCCTCCTGCAATGTTTCTAGCTCCGTTGTTCCTTGGTCCTAGTGTCTGTTGGTTTGTGGTTTTATTACTACTATTATCTCTGTTCCTGTGGTAATTGCTCGTCTGTCTGTCTCAATAGCTATGGTTATTATTATTATTGTGACTGTGACTTTGACTTTGATGCAATACTAAATTCATTTTATGCGCCTGTAAATAATTTACGTGACCGTTCGCCCTCCCCCTGAAGGGGGGCGATGCCACCTAAAAATTTAAATGACCGTAGAAGGTTAAACTTTGGAGATGAGGTATGAGTAAGTAGCAATCAGATCCGGATTCAGATCCGGAGTTAGCACCGGTGCTGGCTCCGGTGCGTTGCATATTAAGTATTTTTGATATAAAAATTAAATATTTGTTTATCTTTATAATATGTATCGAACCGAATTAGATCTCGAAAATATGATGTTCTAATTCGTAAAGGGGTTGTCTGCGGACCGGCTCCGGAGGGCGGGGTTCCCCAGTAGAAATGAACGGAATGCATGAGAAGTAGAGAAAGGAGTCGGAGTCAGAGAAGGAAAGATTTGGAGGAGTCAGAGTCAAAGGAGTCGGAGTTACAACTGGGGCACCGGTGCTGGAAGCGCGGTGCGTCGTTCCGTAGTTTAATAAATTATTCGTTTTAGTCCCATATTGGTATCTTAATATATATATGTTTTTATAAGGTCGTAGAACTCGAATATGAGGGTTATAAGTTCGTAAAAGGTGTCTGGGGACCCCACAGAGGGGGGTGTCCCCAGAAGAAAAACACTGAACGCAAAACAGAAGATGGAGGAAGGAAGAGGGAAGAGGGAGGAAGGATGGAGGAAGATGTCTCATGTGTCTGAGCAAATGAGTCATAGCCTGCACCGGTGTTGGAGCCAGTGCGGGGCTGAGTCAGTAAACATTCGTTAGCTATTTTATTTTATGTTTCATTTTACATTTAATTGTAGTTTTCAATTTAAATTTTTTTAAATTTATTTTCAAATTTTTATTATTTTTAATTTATTTTGTTTTATTTGCGTAAAACATTTTGTGTTTACTAAAATTTTTATGCTTTTCGTGTTTATAACAAAAAATTTACACTTTTACACATCCTAAAGCAGTAAATCAGTACATCAAACCACCCACCCTCCCCTCTCCACCCATCTATGATCTATTGATCTATTTATTCGTCATATTTTTTACTAAAATTGTTATGTTTTACATACCCTAAATCAGTAAATCAATCCACCCACCCTACCCTTCCCCACAATCCGTGATCTATTGATTCAACTCATATTTTGTATAACACAAAAAAAAAAATATATTTTTTTAATGTTTATAGCGTAAAAAAATTGTGTTTTTACATACCATAAAGCAGTAAATTGGTAAATCAGTAAATCATACCAGCCACCCTGCCCCTCCCCACCCCATCCGTTATCTATTGATCTATTGATTCAAGTCATATTTTGTATAACATAACACAAAACTTTTATTCTTTTTCTTTATAACGTAAAAAATTTAAATTTTTACACACCCTTAAAGCAGTAAATCAGCAAATCAAACCAGCCACCCTACCCCTCCCCACCCCCTCCGTGATCTATTGATCTATTGATTTAAGTCATATTTTTTATAACAACAAAACTTTTATTTATTTTTATTTTATTTTGTTAAAAAATATATTTTTTACCAAAATTTTTATTTTTTATGTTTATAACTTAAAATATTAGGGTGTTTTACATACCCTAACACAGTAAATCAGTAAATAAAACCCCCTCCCCTGCCCTCCACCCCCCTCTGTCAGCCTTCCTATGATCTATTGATCTATTGTTTCAAGTCACATTTTGAGTATCATTTTGGATAAACCACATAAAATCAAGTTCTTCATACACTGACCAACGAAAATATGCTAACGTAACAAAGTTTTCACATTAATAAAGCTAACATAGCATCACCTGAACTAAGAATATAATGTACAAGGACAAATCTAACACACCTTAAGCACAAATAACAACAGTAAAGTACCTAACTTAGCATACAAAAACGTTACCTATTCACACTTTGTCAAACATACCTCTAACATATCAATGTTAATTTTACATTAACATGCCAATATTTTAAAAAAATTTATCATAACCTTATCTACTTATCATATTGATCAACGAATATATGCTAACGTAACAAAGTATAGCACCATCTGAACCAAGAATATAAGGCACAACGGCAAACCCAACACCTTAAGCAAGAATTAACTGCTAGCATTAACAAAGTTCTATACTTAACAACAGTAAAGTAACTACATAGCATACAAAAACGTAACCTATTCCCACTTTTGTCAAGCATATCTCTAAACATATCAATGTTAATTTACTACACTAAATTAATTTAACCAAAGATTTATCATAAGCTTGTCCAATTATCATACAGACCAATGAATATATGCAACATAACAACGTTTTTTACATTAAATATAGTAAATATTTAGCAAAAAAATTTCATAATCATAACCTTACCTAACTATCATAATTCCAAACGAATAATGGCAAACAAAAATTTATCGCAAACTGGTATTAAAATAAGTTTCTTGAACCCCATAAATCAAAAAGAGTTAGTTTAAAAAAAATCATTCGAAAAGCGAAAGATAATAGAAAATAAATCAAACCATCAGCTCCTCAACCTACCCATCCTACCCTCCCCAACCACCCTTATCGATAGATCTCTAAATGGATAACTACTTGCATCTATTGATTCAGCTTACATTTCGAGTATCATTTCCGCGAGATAACTTAGAACACTTAACAATAGGTAATTACTTTTACTTACTTCACACGAAGTATAGACTATTGCTAGCGACAACAAAAAAGATGTCTTCACATAATAACGCTAACATAGACCATAAACCTGATACAAAGAATAAAATGTAACTCAAGCAAAACTTAACACACTTCTAATGCCGAATAAACTACTTAAACATTAAAAAGTTCCCATTACTGTAAACAACAGTAAAATAACTAACAGCGTACAAAACGAACTATCACACTTTTTCAAACATATCTCTAACAACTCAATGTTAATTTTACATTAACATAGGGTAATATTTAACTAAAAATTTATACGCAAACCTTGTCTAATTATCATACTGACTAGCGATATATGCTATTGTAACAAAGGTTATCCTAATAACACTTTACATAATATCAAAAGATAATATTCTAACACCAAACACAAATACAATCATACCTTAACCTGTATTAATACCCAACGAATAAATTGCAAACATAACAAACATATACTAAGAAAATAAGTCCTCTGAATAAAAACATACTAATAGTATAAAAAGAAATTAAAGAGAAAATCAAAAATGCAGTACAGTCACCACAGAGGCCCCACCCACATCCCTCATGACTAAGATCGTAACATCAATTTCGAGTATCATTATATGGAATAAACACATAACTAAAAATAAGTTCTACATAACGACTGACCTACAAATATACACTAGCGTAACAAAGTTTAATATCAATAAAGCTAACATCATAACCTGAAGCTATAACTATAGATGTACATCGACAAACTAAACATATTTACCCACGAATTAAACAGACCAACATTAACAGTACCTATACATACAAAAGTAAGTAACTAGCATTGCATACAGAATGTAGCCGTATTCACACTTTTTCAAATCATATCTGTAACATATCATACGTTAATTTTACCCTTTAACATAGTAATAATTTAACAAAAATTTATCATAACCTTACCTTAATTATCAACAGGACCAACGAATATATCACTGGTAACAATGATTTTCAAACATCATATAAAGCCTAACATATCATAACCCGAAACTAAGAATATAATATGCAATGACAAACCTAACATACCTCATACATGAATAATCTGCCTAACATTCACAAAGTATCCTACTTATCAAAGGTAAAGTAGCTAAACAGCTCATACAAAACTCAATGTATCCCTACTTTTTCAACATATCAGCAACAAGCTAAAGCAGTATTTATCTAACAAAACCCTTAATAAAGTGACCAATCTATCAAGATACCCCCATCTGGAATTAATGATATTGATACTTCCTTCATTCAAAGCGCCACTCACATCCATAATATAACAGTCTTTTGAACTATGAATAAACGTCGACATAGCAAAATTACATCTGGCAAACCTAACAATTACTCCAGCAAAAACTTACCTAAACCCATGTTTCTTAAACACAACATCAACAGTTAACACAGTAATATCTCCTTACGAAACTTATCATTTCTCTAACAAACCTTGTTAATTTTACGATTGATCATAAGTATATTTAACAAAACGTCAGCAGAAATATAAACATAAGCCTTAACATATACTAAAACTAAAACAATGGCAGGAAAACCTGCAAATACGATACTAACATTCGAACAACCATAAGACATCTAACAATTATTGGAGGCTGATGAATAAGTTCTTCAACCTACCCCTCAATTACACAGCAAAACTCAACATACCTTTGCTTTTCAATCATATCATCAGCTGCTAAAGCAGTATTATCTAACAAAATTTCTTAACAAAGCTGTCCAAACTATCTAAAGATACCCGACATCTTGACAAACTATGCAATTAGATAACTACATTCCATCAAGTGTCTTGCCACATAATCATAAATATAACCGCATTTGAACTATGAATAAACGTGGACATTAGCAAAATTCTTGGTCAAATATAAAATAACCTATCAATCATACAGATCAATGAGTAAACGCTAACAACTTAACCTATCCTACCTTTCAAAACATTACGCAGTATCTTCGAGTCGTTAGGCTTACATGGTGGGCTTATCATTAGGGTTACTTTAATGTTTATACAAAAGCTTTCACGAATGAGCTCACTCGGCAACATAATCTCAATCTTTACTATACATAACCGAATAATTTTCAATGATGTGTCCCAACTACTCGGAGAATACCCATATCGGGGTACCCTGAAGGGGGTTGTAAGCGGTAATGGCACAGCCCAAAGGGCTGTGCCCTTATGTAACTGTTATTTTTTTATTTTGTTAGATAATACTGCTTTAGCTGTTGCTAATATGTTGGAAAAGTAGGGATACATTGAGTTTTGTATGTCCTGTTAGCTACTTTACCTTTGATAAGTAGGGAACTTTGTGAATGCTTTAGCAGATTTATTCATATTGTGAGGCTAGGTTTTGTTGTATATTTATATCTAGTTTGGGTATGATATGTTAGCTTTATTGATTTTAAAACTTTGTTACCTTAGCATATATTCGTTGGTCTGTATGATAATTAGGTAAGGTTATGATAAATTTTTGTTAAATATTACTATGTTGGGGTAAAAATAACTATATGTTACAGATATGATTGAAAAAGTGTGAATAGGCTACATTCTGTATGCAATGCTAGTTACTTTACTGTTGGTAAGTATAGAACTTTGTTAATGTTGGCTGTTTATTCCGTAAAGTTATGCTAGTTTGTCGTTGTACATTATATTCTTAGCTCAGGTTATGTTTGAGTAAGCTTTATTAATGTTAAAAACTTTGTTATGTAGCCATATAGGCGTCTTTAGCCCGATATAAAGAATTCTTAGTTTTGTTATGTTTATCCAAAATGATACTCGAAATATGACTTGAATCAATAGATTATGGAAGGAGGAGGGGGAGTGGAGGGGCTGGTGATTTGATTTACTGATTTACTGCTTTAAAATCAGTAAACTATTACACTTTACTATGATATTTTATTAAAAGAGCTTATTTTTATGTTGTTTGGATAAGACTTTGTTATTTTTATGTTTGGATAAAACTTTGTTTGCAATTATTCGTTGGGTATTATGATAGTTAGGAAGGTTATGATGAAATTTTGTTAGATATTACTATATTAATAACTATTGAATATATTGATTATCCATATTCCGCTGTCAGATGTGAAATTAGACAGTTTTTATGATAATTTTTTTTTAAATATTTACCATGGAACGTCACTTAATTGATATGTTAGAGATATGTTTGAAAAAAGTGTGAATAGGTTACATTTTGTACGCTGTGTTAGTTACTTTATTGTTGTTAAGTACGGAACTTTGTTAATGTTAGTAGTTTATTTGGGCGTAAGGTGTGTTAGGTTTGTCATTGTACATTATATTCTTAGTTCAGGTTATGCTATGTTAGCTTTATTAATGTGAAAACTTTGTTATGCTACCATATATTCGTTGATTAGTACATTAGGAACTTATTTTTATGCTAAGTTTATCCGAAATGATACTCGAAATGCGAGCTGAATCAATAGATCATTAGATCATGGAAGGTTGGGTGGGAGTGAGGGGTGGAAAGGGGCTGATGGTTTGATTTACTAATTTACTGATTTACTGCTTTAGGATCAGTAAACTATTACACTTTACTATGCTATTTTATTCAAAGAACTTATTTTTATGTTATTTTTGGATAAAATTTTACTATGTTTGCAATTATTCGTTGGGAATTATGATAGTTAGGTAAGGTCATGATAAATTTTTTGCTAAATATTATGATGTTAATATAAAAAACGTTATGATGTTAGCATATATTCGTTGGTCTGTATGATAATTAGACAAGCTTATGATAAATTTTTGTTAAATATTACTGTGTTAATGTAAAATTAGCATTCATATTTTAGAGATATGCATGATAAAGTTGGAATAGGTTACGCTTTTTTATGCTCTGTTAGTTACTTTACTGTTAAGTATGGAACTTTGTTAATGTTAGCAGTTTATTCCTGCTTAAGGTGTGTTGGGTTTGTCGTTGTGCTTTATATTCTTGGTTCAGATGATACTATGTAAGCTTTATTAATGGGAAAACTTTGTTACATTAGCATATATTCATTGATCAGTATGATAATTAGATAAGGTTATGATAAATTTTTTTTAAATATTAGCATGTTAATGTAAAATTAACATTGATATGTTAGAGATATGCTTGACAAAGTGTGAATAGGTTACGTTTTTGTATGCTAAGTTAGGTACTTTACTGTTGTTAAGCATGTAACTTTGTTGATGTTAGCTGTTTATTTGTGCTTAAGGTGTTATAGGTTTGTCGTTGTACATTATATTCTTAGTTTAGGTGATGCTATGTTAGCTTTATTAATGTGAAAACTTTGTTAGCATATATTCCTTGGTCAGTGTGTAAAGAACTTGATTTTATGTAATGTTTATCCAAAATGATACTCAAATTTTGACTTGAAACAATAGATCAATAGATCATAGGAAGGCTGACAGAGAAGGTGGAGGGAAGAGGAGGGTGGTTTGATTTACTGATTTACTGTGTTAGGGTATGTGAAAACGCTAATTTTTTAAGTTATAAACATAAAAAGAATAAAAATTTTGGTAAAAAATATATTTTTTAACAAAATAAAATAAAAATAAATAAAATTTTGTATTAAAAATATGACTTGAATCAATTGATCAATTGATCAATAGATTAATAGCTCACGGAGGGGGTGGGGAGGGGTAGGGTGGCTGGTTTGATTTACTGATTTACTGCTTTAGGGTGTGTAAAAATGTAAGTTTTTTACGTTATAAAAATAAAAAGAATAAAAGTTTTGTGTTATGTTATACAAAATATGACAAATCAATAGATAATGGATGGGGTGGGGAGGGGCAGGGTGGCTGGTTTGATTTACTGATTTACTGCATTAGGGTATGTAAAAACGCAATTTTTTTTACGTTATTAATAAAAAGAATAAAAATTTTGTGTTATGTTAATTCAAAATATGAGTTTTGAATAGATCACAGAGGGTGGGGGAAGGGTAGGGTGGGTGGTTTGATTTACGGATTTAGGGTATGTAAAACATAACAATTTTAGTGAAAAATATGACTTGAATCAATAGATCATAGATGGGTGGGGAGGGTAGGGTGGGTGGTTTGATTTACTGATTTACTGCTTTAGGGTGTGTAAAAACGTAAATTTTTTGTTATAAACATGAAAATCATAAAAAATTTAGTAAACACACAATGTTTTAAGCAAATAAAACAAAATAAATAAAAAATAAATAAAAAAAATAAAAATTTGAAAATAAATTAAAAAAAAAATTTTAAATGAAAACAAAAATTAAATGTAAAATGAAACTTATAAAATAAAATAGCAAACGAATGTTTACTGACTCAGCCCCGCACTGGCTCCAACACCGATGCAGGCTATGACTCATTCGCTCCGACACATGAGACTTCTTCTTCCTCCATCCTTCCTCCTTCCTCCTTATTCCTTCTTCCTTCCTCCATTTTCTGTTTTGCGTTCAGTGGATTTCTTCTGGGAACACCCCCCCTCTGTGGGGTTCCCAGACACCCTTTACTAACTTATAACCCTCATATTCGAGTTCTACGACCTTATAAACATATATTTTGATACCAATATGGGACTAAACGAATATTTATTAACTCGGCACACCACCAGTGCCGTTGTCAACTGCGACTCCTTTGACTCAGACTCCTCCGAGCCTTTCCTTCTCTGACTCTGACTCCTTTCTCTACTTCTCTTATGCATTTCGTTCGTTTCTACTGGGGACCCTTTTCTGGGTGGTCCCCAGACACCTTCACAAATTTATAACCATGATATTCGAGATCTACGGGTTCAATAACATATATAAAGATACAAATACTATATTATTATACAAATATTTAATAACTCGGCACCGCACCGGTGCCAACTCCGGGTCCGAATCGGAATCCGGATCCGATTCCTACTTACTCATACCTCATCTATACCATCTCCAAATTTCAACCTACTACGGTCATTTCAATTTTTAGGGAGGCAGCGCCATCTTCGTTACCTTCATTAGGGGCGCACGGTCACGTAACCGTCTACGACACCACCTAGCGACCCTCCAAATTTTAACCCGATACGATAAGCTTAACCCTGATAGATATATAATAATAATACATAAATAAATAAATAAATATGATAATTACCGAGAAATAAGATAACAAATGGGCCGCTATCGAGGATCAAACGTGCCATCCGAAAAGAACTCTCACCGAGCGTCGTGACATTCGGTGGCCTCTCAACCTGTCGCCCTACTACTACCATCTGTTCTGATACCGATTCTGCAGGAGGTACCTCAGAATCCTAATTACTGGCCATTTGCAAACACGGTTCATAACATCCCTTTGCATAAGGTGATGCCTTTCTCTTACGACGTTATGATGGCTATCCCCTGCACCCACCATTTGCTTGGCTCTGACCTCTCTCTCCAAATCTAGGAATCCTGCTGTCTTGTTAAAACAATCATTCCTTTCTTATTCCGCAGTTTACGATGAATTTTACTCCAGTGTTTACTGCGACTCTAAAACGTGGGACATTGTGGGCGCATCTGCTGTCTTTCCTAACCGCAACCATCTCCCATACTCTCCCCCATTATGCTCTCCAAATTTTTACGGCAGAATTAATGGCTATAATGATTGCCTTTTCCTTGAATTCTAATGCCTTTAACCAAGATCACTTCTTATGGTAATTTATTCCAGATTCTTCAGCGCGCTACAAGCGCTTAATAACTCTTATTCTAAAAAAACAATGGTATCTCGCTGTACAACAATTTCTTCGGTGCTCCCCATTGAACGTAAGAAAAAAAATTATTTTATGTTGGAACCCCCTTCTCATGTAGGAGTAACTGGCAATGAAATCGCTTGATAGAGAGGCCAAAATGGCGCCTTCCTTTTTTCAGAGTTGTTCCAAGTACCTCCCGGTGCCATTCGACAAGGCCGCCTCCCATCAACTGACTACTATCCTGCTCTCAGACAGGGCTTTCGGTCTTGTTGGCAAGAGTGCTGGACGAGTAATCAGAGGGGAGTGAAACTCAAAAATTTAAAGCCGAGCATTAGTGAGTGGTCTTCCTCCCACAAACGAAAGCGCTTACACGAGGTGATACTTGCCACGCTAATATCTAACAACCAACCAATATCACTTCACTAATCCCTCTTATGAACGGGACCCCCCCCCCCCTTCATTTGGAATAGGCCCGTGGCCCATACCCCGCAATCTGGTCCGTGCCATACGCTCCCATTGATTGTTCCCGAGCTGACCATATTCGCCTTCATCATTTTCCTACTATACGATCCATAACACCTTCCAAAAGATTATCCCATATCTTTTCCAAATCTTCCCACTTTAACAGTAACTCTATTTTCTTATATCTCCAAGAAGTGAATATTCTTTATAATATTTGATGTTGTTATGTAATATTAGGACTATTTTACTTTTATTTACTTTTTATTTATTTTTGACTGACTGAATATTCATTTCGCCATTCAAATCTTCCTTTGACATTTGAAATATGAATGTGCCAGAGCCCACATATGGTGTTGATTTTTCAGCCAAGTATGGCCGCTTCATTGTGAGCTGTGGTGGGTCCTGTACACTGACTTTTTTCTTCGAACCATGATGAAAGTCTAGTCGAATCATTAACTCCTTAACCTATTGCAAATAGGTTAAGTGTTTTTGCTGATTTGTCATTTTTATTATATAA
>JABUQX010025521.1:30000-42206 GCA_015478945.1 Trachelipus rathkii
ATTTGACCAGTCTGCCAGAAGAACATCCATATGATTGGCTTTTGACCCATTTACAGAATCAGCGGAAGACATTGACCCGGAAAGACTAGGTCTATCCATAAAGAAGGAATGTGAATTATAGGTATTCTCTTCCTCCACTGTATTCACAGGGTTTGCTAGTATTGAAGGATATTGAAACTGGGAAGGATAATCATGAGCATACATGTCATGGTAATTCTAAAGATGGTGTAAATATACCATCACTATATACTTCTATAGAATCCTCAAAACTGGTTATGGGCAGACCAGCACCACTTACTAAAACCTCTTCCGACAGCCGGGTCCTTATTGACTCCATGTTCGTGGGAGATTTTACCGAAGAAATAGGAATTGCACTAGGGGTTAAGGAAAATTTAACTTTGGGAATTGAGGTGTGTAAAGAACTGAGAGACAAGGTAGGGACTACGTCCATAGAGGGACTAATCATTTTCCCTTGGTCCATTTGTATGGGTCTGATTTCAGAAATTAAATCAGGTAACTGGACATATTCATCTACAGATATACGGTTCAAGTTTAAGAAACCTTCAAAATCAGCTGCCAACTCTTCAAAGGGATCACAACTAAAGTTGAGCAAGGAACGTTCAGAAGTGCATTCGGATGAGAAGGAATGTGAATTATAGGTATTCTCTTCCTCCACTGTATTCACAGGGTTTGTCAGTATTGAAGGATATTGAAACTGGGAAGGATAACCATGAGCATACATGTCATGGTAATTCTAAAGATGGTGTAAATATACCATCACTATATACTTCTATAGAATCCTCAAAACTGGTTATGGGCAGACCAGCACCACTTACTAAAACCTCTTCCGACAGCCGGGTCCTTATTGACTCCAAGTTCGTGGGAGATTTTACCGAAGAAATGGGAATAGCACTAGGGGTTAAGGAAAATTTAACTTTGGGAATTGAGGTGTGTAAAGAACTGGGAGACAAGGTAGGGACTACGTCCATAGAGGGACTAATCATTTTCCCTTGGTCCATTTGTATGGGTCTGATTTCAGAAATTAAATCAGGTAACTGGACATATTCATCTACAGATATACGGTTCAAGTTTAAGAAACCTTCAAAATCAGCTTCCAACTCTTCAAAGGGATCACAACTAAAGTTGAGCAAGGAACGTTCAGAAGTGCATTCGGATGAGATCTCCGTTCGATCATCATCCTCTGACTCAAGATCAGCCTCATCAGGAGGATCATCTTCATCTTCAATGATTTCCTCCTCTTCAGAGAAAAATGCAGAACTAATTTCTTTATTTCTAGTAAGATATTTTCTTAAATAATGAGGAATATCAATCCATTCTCGCAAGTGGGAAAAATGGACCTTCTGTATCCTACTAGGGGGATTATTATATCGTTGTATTACATATGTCACCCTGTTGGGATTGACTTCTACAACCGTAAAAGGACCCTCCCATTTGTAGTGAAATTTAAGAGCAGTGCTAGGCCCAGTTATTATAACTTTTCTAGCTACTTTCTGACCAACTTTAAATGGTTTAAAGTTCACACTACCTTCTTTCCAGTATTGTGGGAAGGTATGTACTGGTGAATGAGATCTCTGTAATAGAAAGTCAGAGGGGGACATCTCTAAGGCACTGTGATATGTATTATTATAAATTAATATCGAAGATGCCAATTCTTCATCCCATGTTGCGGGGCATTCTAAAACTAAACACCAGTATTTGGATTAAACTCCAGTTAATGCAGGATGAAGAGGGGAAATTTTGACATGTTTGATATTATGTTTTCGTATCACTTGTTGAAATATCTGGGAGGTGAATTCAGTTCCGTTATACGTTAATATACGATTTGGAACTTTTGGGAGGAATGGGAGGACGTGATGTTCCAATTTCCGGGAAACTGTCAAACTAGACTTATCCGCAATTGGGACTACAGCCACCCATTTGGAATAATGGTCAATTAGTACCATACAGTACTTATTACCCTTAAAGTTTTTGGAAACTGAATCAGGTAAATAGCACATAAATCAAAAGGACAATTGGCCAGGATTTTCAACATGGGTGGGGTAATATTTGAGGAAAATCTTTTCTGCATCTGACATACAGGGCAACAACGCACAATATCGGAAACTACCTAATTTACTCTAGGATGCCAGAAATGTTTATAAACCAGCTGAAGTAATTTATTCCAAACAATGTGAGCACAAGATACGTGAAGCCCAAGAACTATATGCATCAGCAGATCGAGGGAAACTATATATAACAATTTTCCGGACTTAGTTTGAAAATACAATAAATCATTTTCAAAAACAATTTGGGCCCGATGTACTTTATACAGTTTAGGGACCTGATGCCAGTCAATTGTTCCATCATGTCTTTTAAAACCTTTTAACAACAATCAGAGTGTTCGATCAGGATTCTGATCATATAAAACATCTGTGTCATTAATATTGGTATTTGTAATAGATATGTTCTTAACAGATATAACATGAACTTTCAAAGGGGATCTATCAATAGTTGATATGCCATCAGCAACAACAGTTAATTGTTTACCCTGAAGATGTATTAGTTGTTTTTGAGACATATCAGGTAAAAGATGATTATCCTGAAGTACACAGGTACCAAGTATTAAAGGGTTGTCTTCCATATATTGTTGGGGAACTATAAAAAAAAAACCTGAAGACTGGGTAACAAACCCCGTTTGGAACCTCAATGTCACGTCAACATAATGGGTAATAGGAATTCATTCCTTATTACCAAATCCACTGATGACTTTAACGCCTACTTTTTCGGATGGTAACGGTATTTTATCCTCAATCAAAGAAGGGACAATTTCCGAGCTTATTAAATTTACCCCTGCACCACTGTCAACCAGACCGTTATAAATGGGAGTATCAAAGTTATCCAGGATGACACAGACAACTAAAGGTTCTATGTCGGCCTGGCATAGGTTTATCTTGACAACCATCTCTTCATCAACATATCCATTAGGAAAGGAAAATTCAGAGTGGTCACCATTCATTAAATCATTTTTGGGGGATGGCATTGCTACATTCTCCAAAGAGTCGTGTACAGAGTCCTTATCCACAGATTGACTCAATTCTGTGGGGATTATTCGTTTAGCGAGTGGTTTTGTCGAGATTCATCAATCCCCTTGCACCGACCTTCATGATGTGACCTATTACAATTTTCACATGGGTCAAGGTAACGCCGTTGGGGAAGTTACTGTTCAACTTTCTTAGAATAAGGAGACTGGTTTTTTTTTTTGCCGGATTAGAAAAGTACGATCCGGAATACACTTCCTTCATGGCTCCTTGAATATATTCTGGGGGTGGTCTATCGGAATGAGATTCTTTATTAGAACCACTGGGTCTTGGAGGAGTCTTTTGGGGACATCTCATCCCAGCATGAGGACCATTACAAAAAAGGACAAACTACCTTTTGGTTAGCCAGGGGAGACGATGGAGTTGAGTTACGAGATCTACATTCGTCCCTTGTGTGACCTTTCTTTTTGCAGAAACCACAAATACCAAAATACTTGTAACAGTCCTGCATCTGGTGGCCGCGCTTCTCACAGTAGTTACACAACAAACTCCTCGCATCTACACGATCATCTTGGGCCGTATTCACAACCCGACGATCATGACGAACCGCGGAATTGGTGTTATTACGAGGGGAAGTACGAACAGATTCGCGAAAATAACGACTACCATTTGTTCTTTCTGGGAGATTTATGTTGGAAAATGTAGAGGCATGATAATTATTTTTATTTTCAAAAAACTATTATCTACTTTGCTCCTCAAAACATCAGTCCAACCGGAAAGGGCGGTATTTATTTGGATTATAGAATCAAAGGATTTGTCTAAGTCAATTTTCTTTTCTTGTTTTCGGGAAGAATTGAAATTATCAGTATTACTAGGGGTAGATTATGAAATGGAATTGGGAAAAGCAAGATTGTCACTTTCCAGTGAATCAGCAAGACTCACTATGTTTTCCCACGAAGCTCTTACATAACCGTTCAGTTCTTGCATTTTTATATATTGCCGAACTACAGCTTTTATATAGGGAAGTAAACCACAAAAAAGCAATTCGCAGAGAGTCGTGCTCGCGCATGTCCTGTCCATGGTAAGCACGTCTGGCCAGCCGTTCTAATCTAAGAGCAAACATTTTGATGCTCTCATTAGGGAATCACCAACGTATCTCTGACGGAGAAGTATTCTCAATCATCCTTGGTCACAACCTGATATATTTGAAGGAATTTACCCTCCAGCTGTCTACCTCGAAGGCGCAACCATTGATGATGAGCGTTGGGATAGTGCAGACTACAGTAAGCCTCAAAATCCGCTAGATAAACTAGATCTTGGTCTGCCTCAAATTTGAATTTTCCTGGGTCTACAACTTTGAGTTTCTGAGAATTTTTTAATAGTTGGGTTAGAAGAACAATAGCTTCTTCCAACTTATTTACCCGTTGCATAATCTGAGGATCTGTCAAGCTAACAGATTCTTGAGGGTAAGAGGGACGTTCGGGATTTCTTTGAGATTGAGGGTCATAATGAGAGGTAATTTGAGGGTTAAATTGAGAATTAATTTGTGGGTTCAATTGAGAATTAATTGGAGGGTTAAACTGAGAATTAAATTGTGGGTTAAGCTGAGAATTAATTTGAGGGTTAAACTGAGAATTAAATTGAAGGTTAACAGAATAACTAGAGAATGATTTTCTAAGGAAGGGTTGTTGATATGAATCATTTCTAGAATAGTTAGAAATTACAAAACTGGTTCTTGCACTCCATTAAGATATGAACCTTCTCTAATATCACAATTAACTAAAATAGAATTTACTGATAAAATATCAATAATATTTTCACCTTCATGTTCACCGATTCCTTCAATGACACCCCATCTAAATCCTAAAAGTTTATTCAAAGACTGATTATGATTAAAGTTTATTTTAAGATTAGACTTCTCAATATGAATAATACCTTTCATAGTGATATTGTTCGCTTTAATGTTGAATGCTTCTGAATGCTTATTTTTATCAAGTTGTTTTTGAATGTAATCATTAATCATTTGAATCTCATAAGCACCTGTTGGAAATATTATTTCAAATATTTTACTATTATATTATATGAATTTATGATTTGATTCTTCTATATTTGGTACTGAATGATACAGTATCTATATTTAATAACGCTATTCATGTTTTTTTCCTTATTTAATTTTAAAAGAAGGGAAAAAATTAATATTTGAAATCGGATTTTTTAAAGAAAACAAAATGCTCATTTTTATTATAGAGAAAAAAGGGAGTTATTTAAAGATCTATTATTGCTCTTCTGAATCAAATATACCTAATCTTAAAAGTTCATCATTAATAGCTTGTAACTCATTGAAAACGTTAGTATTACCCCGATTTAATTTCTGAAAATAATATTCTATGTCTATTAACAAGCTCATCAGGATCTGAAGGTAAAAATTTAAATCCTGTACCTGATATTTCAGGTACGTCTGCTACACTAGTTCTTCCGAGGAGTTCTCCAAATACTGTTTCTTCTTGGTTTCTTACTTTCTGACGTATTCCTGATTTTAATTCATCAACAATTTAAATTCATGCCATATATTGGTTTAATAAACATCTTAATTTATTACCCCTATTTGCTTTAATACTATTCCATCATCCTTTAAAAACGCTTAATTTGTATTATTATTTTTCTTATAATTATTTAGTCATTTAACAGGAAACTTTCCTCACAGTGGTTTTTTCAAGAATTATAACGTTTCCATAAACCTTCAGTACCTATATATCGATGACCATCAATATAATTAAATTATTACCAACAGTTTACTATTTTATTACCTAATTTAAAATCTAACACTTCCTTCATCGCATTTAATACCGAATGCGTTGTCATATTTACCATAAGCAAATATTCCTTTCAAATATTTTCTGATATTTTTCCTAAATCATATCCAGGAGTACTAGCTAAAGGGGTTCTACTCGTAGTTATAGCAGGTATCGCTGGTTGACTTTGAAGTATTTACTTTTGATGCATAGTTATATCTTTAATCGGTTCAATTAACGGTTGTAGTAGTTTAATATTTCTTGATAGATATCTTGTTCACCTAATTTTCTCATTTAGGAAATCTTCTTTGGTACCACCTAACTACTACAATCAGATTTTTCTATAAAATTAACATGCCATTTATTATAGAGAAAAAAAAAGAAACAGAAAGTCTGTTTCACGTTCCTGTTTTTGGCATAGGAAATATCTGTTTCATCAAAGCCGTTTCAAACGTTCTAAACTTCTGTTGAGTCTTTTTTTCAATTATCCATGATGTTGTAATCATATCCTTCCATTTAACGAGTACTTTACCTCTGTATCGTCCTTTTAATATATTTTTCAAACTTCATCATTAAATTCTTTTCATATTTCGTAATTTCTTGCTCATAAAAACTACCAGCATTTTTTCATTATTCATATCCTTAATTTTATAAGTTATAGGATTTGTTTTCAAAACTCTCGATAATAAATACTTTTTCGGTAAAGTTAGGAAGATAACCTTTCCTAAAATCTTATACTTTTCTAAAACTGATTCTACTTCTAATCTCCTATTCATTTCGGTTTTCTAAGGTCATCTTGCACGTAGAAATAAATTTTTATACACTATTTTTTTTATTCTTCTTTGAAAGTGATCCTTGCCGGAAGAATTTTAATTACTTCTGTGCAATAGCTTGTTATTATAACTTTTTAACTAAATCATGGAAGTATATTCATCCATTTTTCCGTATTGTTTTCAGTAAAGTATTTCCACATTTAGTTTTAATGTCCCTGTTAAATCTTTCTACCTACTTGCGCTTAAGTTTCATTTTCTGAGCGAACGCAGTATTTCAATGTTCTTAAAAAGTTCTTGAGTCGGTTTGTTTTTAAATTCAAGACTTTTATCTGTATGTATTTTTCTCCGGATTTCCTGTTCTTTAAAAATATTTTCAAAACGCTTCCACTATTTCATTACCCGTTTTTCTTTATAATTGGAACAGCCCTGCAAACTTGCTAAGTGTATTTATAAACTTAAAATGTAGCTAAATATTTTTTATCTGAGATTTATAATTTTGGCATGTCTACTAAATCAGCTTGCCATTGATCATACACACTAGAGACCATCACTCTTCTCGTTAAAAATTTGTCTTTCGGTTATGCAATGTGTAAAACGTTTTTGATGATCTAAAACAGTCCCATTAACCTATCTTAGAAGATAAACCCGCTTTTTTCTTCCTTATCATTGATTCCGGACAATCTCTGGCGTGATGAAACTAATTTAGATTATTTCAATTTTTCAGAGCCCGGATTTCGCGAGCTCTTTACCCCGTTTTTGATGATAAACCCATACCGAATCTTGATTTCATTCCCATAAGCCCTGTGACTAATCTCGCGTCTTTCCTAACGTACTCTGGTTCATTAGGATATAACGCAATTTCACTCGCTTTTTTTGTTGTTAATAAATCATCTGCCGCATTTCTCTCTTTCGTATTTTTATGTTTTAAATATTTATATTTATGTTTGTTTACAGGCCTTATCTAAACTGTTTACACCATTATATCCTTCTTTTAATCTTTTTGTACTTTCGTACCTGGACCACAAAATGAATATTTTCCTGTATCCTAAATGAACCCGTTTTCCAATATTTTCCGATGGAAACATTATTAGGTAAATTAAAATGCATTTCTGGAGTAAAGGAAGTTTCCTTCAACGTCGAATTTAACAATCCTGAATCATTTTTGTTCCTTTAAAAATAAATTTCAATTCATTAATATATTTTTTGATTTTCAAGGGTTAAGTTATTGAATTTTTCTCAAAGAAATTTTCTTTAAGTACTTTTCGAGTTGTATGTAAATATACATTTTATTTAAGAAGGAAAAACTTTTAAGTTACATATATAGACTTAAAATTAGCTTGATATCTTCCCTCTCCTGGTGGTAATTTTTTATTTATAACAATGGAACCAAATGGTTCTTTCCAAGCAGTTTCACAATATTACGAAATTATCTGGGTTTTTATCTTTTTGAAAAGTGAAAATCAATTAAAAATATTAACTAAATCATTTATAGGCAATGAGAACAATATAACACATTAGGCATGGATCGTATTGGTTTTTACGGGAAGTTTAAATAGTTTTGAACTAATATAAATAGAGCTTGTATAATAATCTTCGTATAATAATCTTCAGCTTTACCTTTGATTTGAATCAATTCCAATTATATCATCAATACAAATAAATTTTTCTTCTTGTTGTTAACATCCTTCGGGTCTAGAATTTCGGAAGAATCTTCATAATATTCTACCTTATATTTTGATTTTTTACGCTTTTTAGGTAGATTTCTAACAAATGAATTGATATCACCCCTTCCTTTTTCCAATAATTCAAGAACTTCGTTTTTACTATATCCTTTATCAAATCTTGATTTTAATTATTTATATTCTGGCTGGTGTAAAGACTTTCCAAACAACAATAAATTATTTATAATCCTAACGCAACTTATCCATAATAACAATCTTAGTAACGTAAATTCGTTTTAACAGCATCCAGATTCTTCCATATTCTTAGAGCTCTTACAATTAAGGAGATGGTAATTAAGAAATTGATGTTCTTGATTATTTCTGCTATTCTCATCTTTCCAATGGATAGAAATGTTTTCCATTATTTATTATAGAGAAAAAATAATAATAAACTATATTTAGAATTTTAAGGTTTTTTAAATACTGACCCTGATCTGACACGTCGCTATTTTGGCGATGTGTCAAACTATATTTAGTATTTTTAGGTTTTTCAAAGGAAGGGCGTTTCGCCCCCCCCCCTAAAAAAAATTTATTAACATTTTTTTTTACCGAAATGAATACAAAGGGTTCGGTGTTTCACCGCCCTTTGGAATATTTAGAAAAAAAGGTATTTTTTATTATAAACACTTATGTATAATATACTTTGTGCATGGCCTTAAGGCCATGCACAAAAAAAAAGTTATTTTTTATTATAAACACGTATGTATAATATACTTTGTGCATGGCCTTAAGGCCATGCACAAAAAAATAGTTATTTTTTATTATAAACACTTATGTATAATATACTTTGTGCATGGCCTTAAGGCCATGCACAAAAAAATATAGTTTATATATAATTTTTTTTCCTTAACTCTAACTTACAACTAACATCCAATATTTTTTATATTTTTTAAATATTTTTAGCTTGAGGTAATTTTCTAAAAAAATTAAATCAAGCTATTAAATTTTCTGAGAATACTTTAAACGATTCAAAATTTGGTTTATTTACTAATTCTTGAGCTTGCTCTTCATTTTTAACTAGTCGTACATCAACTCTATTTCTTATTTTTCCTCGCTTTTACCAAACCCAGTTGTTCATTAATTTATAGAAATCTTTTTCAAATTCATTCTTCGCTTCCTTTCTCTTTCTCGTGTTAAAATTCAATGTACGATTTCATCCAATCACTCTGATCAAATTCTAATATTCTATGTATTTTCGTTAGTTTCAATCCTAAATTCAAACACTGTTTTAAATTTCTATAGTGTATGATATATTTTTCTTATTTTATTCAAGTTTGGAACTAATTTTGAAACTTTATCTAACTTTATATTTTTCTGCTGCTAAGGGGTAATCGTTATGTAAATTGTGTAGTTCTTTAGGATATTCTAAATCAACTTCTAAGATAATATCCTTTTTTCGATTCATCACTGATGTCCAAGACATCAAAATCGTTAATGTTTTTCATCCATTTAAAATTTCCCATAGGCAAATACTGAGACATTACCCAACCATACAAATTATTAGCATCTAAATAAGTGATATAACTATGCGGTTTATTTTTATTATAACTTTCTTGAATATATGGATTATTAGCTTTCGCATATCTATGTGTTATAGTACTGATTCCTCCTCTAATCCCCTTTTCTATCATTAACAACATATCCGGATCTTTTAATAAATCTAATTTTACTTTCGTTTCTTTTAATAATGCATCCCAAGATAACCCTGGAGATGTAAAATAACGTGCTGGATCTAATTTATAAGTATCTAAACAAGTTCTAAAATTTTCAAACACATCCGCTAATAATAATGTATCAGATTGTAAGTATAACATTTGATAATCTTTAAATGTTTTACAATTAAATTTTGTCCAGATTGTCTGCGCATGTTTGTAGTCCTCGTTTGTTATATCTTCATTATTCAAAATATTATAAAATTTCTCTTTTTTAGGCAATTTTTCATGATTAAGTTTTGCTATATCATCCATCCAGTCGTATGGATAAATTCCTTTACGTTTTAGTAGCTGAAACTGTTCATCTTGATAATATTTGTGTAAATTCTTTAAATTTTCATCCATTAAATTTGATGCTAATTTAGCAAGAGATGAAGACATGAATCTGAAACTATCGATGAATCTCAACTCTTGTTATTTTTTTCATCAACTTTTATATACTGTCGTAAATTTTTTTATATTTACTCCATCTGCCACTTTGTGGCTAGTATTTATAAAGGGTGCAAATGATTGTATTCGCGAGTGGTTGGTCTGAAATTGTGGTTGAGGAAATCGTGATTGCACTGATCATCATTTTTTTATACTATTTATAGTAAAATATTAATATTAATAATCATCATGTATATAAAAATTAAAATTTACCAATATAAAACTGCTCTATGAGTCGGTATCATTTTTGAACCAAAAAAATTCCAAGTACTGTACCGTGGTAAAAACTCATAAGAGTAAAGTACCCCTTATAATTGGGCTACGCCCTTGAAATTTACAATAGTAATTCATTTACTAATAAATAGTAAAAGTCTCAAGTTTAGGATTCCTGGGTTACCTGTAACCCTTAAAAATGGGGTTAGGGGCTGGACCCCCCTTCATTTTTGGCAAATTTCTACCCATACATTCTTTTATTTCCGTCCCGTACTACTATTATACCAGATTTCATTAAAAAATATATACATATATATATATATATATATATATATATATATATATATATATATAATATATATATATATATATATATATATAATATATATTATATATATTATATATATATATATATATATATAATATATAGTATATAATATAATATATAGATATATATATATAATATATATATATATATATATATATATATATATATATATATATATATATATATATATATATATATAATACCTGATTGCTTCTGAATTCTTAAACAAAAAGCTGATACAACTTAACCGGTTCACATTTATCTTTCTTTTGACAAAGTTTTGGAGTTTCAAATTTTCCTTAATTGTACAAAAAATATGGGGCTATATTTTGTTAAATTTTTACATTGATCAAAGTTATAGTTTCATAATTGTAAATATATTAAATAACCTGCCAAAATAGGCCTTTAATTAAAAATTTAGGAAAATTCCTATTGAAAGTTTTTCCGCCATCCCCTAGTTAGCACAGTGCTTCAACAGTGTCGGATTTGATTAATAGGTCAAATTGATCCTAACACTCCAATCTTTCATTTATATAAATATCATTGACCTCTTCGAATCGAAAGGTCAAGATTTTTGGGTCAATTGACCCTCGTATTTTCTATATTATGATTCGTGGTTGTCCTAGAAACTCAATTTTTATATCAAAATAATCAGAAAAAAATACTTAATATGTTAATCGTTGTTTTAAATGATAATTACCTTTAATTGAAAAGTTACATTTATTATATAATTTCCTATGGGAGTAAAACCCACGCGTTACTAACTAGATTTGAGTTACTAAAGGCTGCCATTGAAACTTTTGGTAATTTTTACAACAAAACCGTATTGATTCATTCAATAAATAATTTATGTATTATAAAGTTTTAAATTTGCTATCTTTTGATATTAAATTTATAATCATAACATTAATAATTTAAATTAATGTTTTTTCACTTAATTACTCGTCGCCAACCACTTCAGCATCTTCTCTATCGAGTATAAAAAGGAGCGATTACGAGCGGCGAGTTATTATTCTTCTCTTAATCCACTGCACTCTCATCAAGGACTTCTTTCCCATTTAATTTTGAAATACCCGAGTTCAATAACAAAGATTCTACAAGATTCATTTATCAATGCAGTGTAAAGTAATTTAAAAGTTTTGACGAGGCCTATCCATTAGGCGGGTCTTAGCTTTCCTTTTTAGAAGCATCCTCGCTATT
>JABUQX010025522.1:0-29465 GCA_015478945.1 Trachelipus rathkii
GAGTATCAAAACGCCCTCCGTTATGGGCAGCAACAACTATATTAGCATCTTTATGCGTTTTAGCAAAAGAAGCAAGATACGTTATGAATTGATCAACAGGGCATTTCTCATAGATACCTTCTGCATTTAAATTTATTTGGAAAATTTCAGTTCGTTTTGTCATACACTTCTCACATTGTTCATTACACAATTCTTTTTCGCTGCCATTTTAACATACAACTGTACTTAAGTAGTATGGAACCATGTTCTATTCTTCATTATGGATTGTCAGGATATAATCTGAATGATTGTGTTGGATGTTTCCAGATGTCATAGTAAATAGTATGTGTATTTTTAGGTTATCCTCGGGCCTCTTTTAGATTCTTTATGCACAATAGGTTTCATTATAACAAATCTGCTTACCGTTCAAGAAGGATTATAGGATTCTTAGCAAACTTTACAATGTATTTTTTCGAACATTCATGTCTGCGATTTATTCCCTTTATCAGTGTTACTTGTTGTATTGCATTTTGGACAAATATAGATTTTACCACACAATTTCTTATGACTTTCAAAACAAGTAGCATTGTAAAAGTTACGGTTACATTCTTGGCAATACAATAATTGTTCCCCATCAAGCAATTTACCTGGACAGTCATACTTCAAACATTGTTTACAATTATAATACAAACATTCTTTGTCATGATGATGTATGATATTATCCACAAAGATGTAACATTTAGAACAAAAAATATCTCCTCTGATATTATTACGGTTAAGGCCTTGTAAGGTTAATGGTATTACACCTTCAGGTACATAGAAATAATGTTCAGCAACTCTATTCCGAACCCTTAAAAACCGTATAATGGTTCTTCCCGATCTTCTCAGTAGGTCTTATGCACCACACTGAACCTCTTCCCCATCGATTACTATACACAAAAATCCTGCATTTTAAGACTCTCTCTATTACTTCAAATTTATCAGAACTTAATGGTTCAGCATATTTTAATTTGCACTGATCAGCGATTTTCTTTCCCTCCTTTTTCAATGCATTAGACTTGATGGTTTTATGTTCTTTACCTGCCTTATACATGCGGGCCATAGCTATTGCTTTAAATCCACAACCTACAGTATCATCGACTTTATACTCTATTGTTTTTTTTTATTTATTCTCTGTTGCACTCTTCTAAATAAATGAGTTGTACTCAATCCATCGACTCCCTCGAACTTTGCACCTGTAGGAATAATTATTCCGGATCCTGATGGGTTATGAACAATCTTGACTTCAATAATAAAATCAGAAAATGTATACTGATCGCCAGATTGAAATGAGTTCACAGCCTATTGCATAAATGAGGATACATATTATCCTCAATCACTTATTTCTCGTGAAGAGGTACCACCACAACGAATTGATTTCGTGCTCCATCGTTAAAAGTGAACGTAAAACGAGCCTCATACTGTCTGTAATTAATCTCATCTCTTAGATGTCTAATGACATCTAACACTACTCTGTTAAAGGCATCGCTTAAGTCTAAACCCCTATTAAACACTCTGGCCTCGTCCACTCTAATTCGGTACTTGTGGACATCAAGTATACCAGACTTTTTCCCATACCCAACCCTCTTCATATCGACGAAGTCAGCTACGAAATCTTCATTCTTCCTTTTTTTCTGTCAAAAAAAAAAAAGAGAACATAAGGTAAGTAAATAGTTCACATAAGTGTATGTACAACTATATATATATATAATATATATATATATATATATCATATAATATATATATATATAATATTTATATATTAATATATTATATATATTATATATAATATATATATATATATATAATAAAAGATGAAGAGAAGAGAAGAGAAGAGAAGAAGATGAAGAAGAAAAGAAGAGGAAAGAAGAAGAGAAGAAGAAGAAGAAGAAGAAAGAAGAAGAAGAAGAAGAAGAAGAAGAAGAAGAAGAAGAAGAAGAAAAAGAAGAAGAAGAAGAAGAAGAAGAAGAAGAAGAAGAAGAAGAAGAAGAGCAATAATAGTAAATTCTGAAAAGATTATTTTAAAAAAATGAATTAATTCGTAACTAAAAAATATATGTATTCACCATAAATTTAAAAAAGATGAAAAAATAATAATAATATATAATAATAATAGTGATAATAATATAATAATAATAATAATATAATAATAATAATGATAAATAATATAATAATAATAATAATAATAATGATAATAATACACTTACTCCTCTAGGAGAGCCATCTGCATGCACGTCTTGCGTAGCTTCCTTCAAACTACCATTAACAGGTCCTGCTATTCCAGTCTCAGCGGTAGATGTCTGGTTCGAGGAAGAGGACGATAAGGCTGATGGTCTCGTTACTGTCGAACCTGTTGCTGCAGCATCAGGACTCCATTGGGCGTTCTCCACAAGCTGTCTGCATTTTTCATTACGTCTCTCAGTTTCGACATAATTGATACGAGGTGCTCCAGGAACATTCACTCGCCGTTTTGGTTGCTTCTTCTTACGACCAGGAACAGTTTCTCCTTTACTGTTCGCTACGGATCCCTCGCATTGAGCATTGGCCATATTGGGCTGAGAGGTTCTGGTGGTAGTCAATCGTCGTTTTGCATGCTTCTTCTCACGACCAACAATTGTTTTGTCTTTAGTTCCATCTACAGAGCTTTCATTTTGAGATTGCCGTTGGGACGGTTGTTGTTGTCGTTGTTGTTGTGACTGTTGTCCATCTTGGCTATCAGTATCATTCTTTCCGTCATTAGATCCATCATTTGATCCATTTGCTCCACCATCACCACCACTGCTACCATTGATATAACAGAACGGTCGGAACTGTAATAATACAAAATAAATATAATAAACCTTTTTAAAAAAATCTGAAAATTAACTTTTGTATAAAAAAAAAAAAAAAAAAAAAAAAAAAAAAAAAAAAAAAAAAAAAAAAAAAAAAAAAAAAAAAAAAAAAATTAATCTTTGATAATAAAATTTGTAAATTCCATAATTTCAAAAATGCCATAAAGAGTATAATGAAAATTAAAAAAAAAAAAAAAACTTTAGGAAAATTTTACCACCAGCATTTAAATCAAATTCTGAATACGATTTGTACTGAACTGAAGGATATTCATTCTTGCTTTTTTTTTCGTTTTCGAATGCACAAGTTCTGTAGTAAGAAAAAAGCTATTTTATTCTTATATGATTATGATTATTATTATTAATTATTATATTATTATTATTATTATTATTATTATATATTATTATTATTCTGATCATATGCATCCTAATTAACAACTAGATGCTCACAAATGGTACCCAATCTATACCTAACCAACCTCCCTCAGTCACCATTTAAATATACACGTGTTAAAAAATATTGCGCAATCCCGACAAGCCCCGCCCCTAACAGCTGTATATATGTATATAGACCTGTATGTATTAATGTTTCGTGTCATTAACGTACAAGTAACATCAAGATGCACATGTTACAAAAATTCATCTTCCGATCACCATGTACATCTCTCGTGTGTGGTCCAACAGGATCAGGTAAAACGATTGCGTTATTAAAAATTGTAAAATTATCCTGACCTATTTCGAGCCAATATCCTGTTAAAATTATCTGGTGCTATAATGTTTATCAAGAAAATAACGAGTATAAAGATATAATACAGTTTCACGAAGGTGTATATGATGTCAAACACTCTAGAAAAATTCAGGAGTCATAAGTCTTATAATCCTTGATGATCTGTGATTGCTAAACTGAATGAAGATATAAGCTGACTTTCACTGTTTATCTCATCATTTAAATCACTGTGTTTTTATAACTCAAACATTTTCCATCAGATAAAGTTATGAGAGACGTGTCTTTAAATACTCAATATTTAATTATTGTTTGCAAAGAAGATGAGAGAAGTTCAGATTAATGTATTAGCCACCCAAATGTTCCGAATCAAAGAAAAGAATTTTTAAAGGTATATAAGGAAGTTACATCTGTACCTCATGGTTATTTAGTATGTGATCTTCATCCTAAGAACACATATAGAGTATTGTTACGTACAAACATCCTACCTACAGAAACTGAAACTGTTTACATTCCTGAATAAAAAATGAGCAAGTTAGTGAAAAAATATTTACCCATTATAAAAAATTATAGGAAACTTAGTAAAGCTGAAAAAAACAAACATCTACAAAATTCAGCTTTCGCTCGATGTATATGCGAAGTGTGTCTTAATCTTATAAATAATAATGTGCCCATAAAAGAACATCAGAAACAAAAGCTACGTCGACATAGTAACATCATTAAAAAACTTACTCGTAAAATTAAAAAGAAGAATTTTGCGAAAAAAAAGAAATTACTGTTGAAAGGAAGTGGTGTATTCCTACCCTTGTTATTTTCTATTGTAGGCCCTGTTCTATCCAGATTGTTGGGTAGTCAAAACTAATAATAATAATAATAATGAAGAAAGTTGCTATTATACCCTTCTCTGATTACGAAAAAATGAATAATAATAATAATAATAATACATATCAACAACAACAACAGCAACAACAGACTCAACCTACTGCTTTATATGATCCTAAACTACAGCAAATGTCAAGTATCGAAAACGAACTCAGTCAAATTTTAAATTCACATATGAACATTCATGATAAAAGAGTTAAATATCAAGAGGTATTACAAAAATTAATAGAATTGAAAGAAAAATACACCATTGATAATACAATGGTGTCTACAAACGAGCATGAAGAAACAGAAGGTAATAAGGATTTTAAAAACATTTTAGAAACCAGTCTACCTCCTACAATAAAAAATAAAGGTTTAGCGTTATATAATACATTAAAAGGACAAATTAATTGGGACACTACAGGTCAGATTGTGATAGATGGCAGTCCCATTATAGGATCAAATATCGTGGATTTGGTTTCGGATCTTGTTCGCAATTGGAAAAGAAATCCAGTTATAGGATGGAATATAATAAAACAAAAATTAAGAACCATTAATTTTCCAAAAAGTTTAATATTAAATATGGATCGCTTAGCTGATGTAGAAAACGTGTATTCTACACCTAAGGCTATAGCTTCAGGCTCTTCACCTGGTGTGATATCAACACCTTCATCTTTAGGGTTATTCAGAAAACGAAATAACAAACAACCTTACCCTAGCGCAAAGAAATTACGAAAAAAGATAAGTGTAAGTCGGGAATGGTTAAAAATGTAAGCCTAAGGCTATATTACAAGAGAAATCCATTAGGGATAAGAAAAAAAAACATAACATAACATTACGCAAACTAAGCATCCTATAATTTTTTATAATGGGTAAATATTTTTTCACTAACTTGCTCATTTTTTATTCAGGAATGTAAACAGTTTCAGTTTCTGTAGGTAGGATGTTTGTACGTAACAATACTCTATATGTGTTCTTAGGATGAAGATCACATACTAAATAACCATGAGGTGCAGATGTAACTTCCTTATATACCTTTAAAAATTCTTTTCTTTGATTCGGAAACATTTGGGTGGCTAATACATTAATCTGACTTACGTCTCTTCTTTGACCCAAACGTACTTAAAATTGGTATTTAAAGACAGTCTCTATATAACTTATCTGCATGGAAAATGTTCTGAGTTATGAAAAACACAGAGATATTTAAATGATGAGAGTAAACAGTGAAAGTTTCAGCTATATCTTCATTCAATTTATGCATCAGATCATCAAGGATTATAACTTTATGACCCTGAATATTTTCTAGAGTTTTGACATCATATACACCTTCGTGAAACTGTATTATATCTTTATACTCGTTAAATTTTTCTTGATAAACATTATAGCACCAGATAATTTTAACAGGATATTGCTCGAATAGGTCAGGATATTTTAAAAATTTTAATAACGCAAACGTTTTACCTGATCCTGTTGGACCACACACGAGAGATGTACATGGTGATCGGAAGATGAATTTTTGTAACATGTGCATCTTGATGTTACTTGTACGTTAATGACACGAAACATTAATACATACAGTTCTATATACATATATACACCTGTTAGGGGCGGGGCTTGTTGGGATTGCGCAATATTTTTTAACACGGGTATATTTAAATGGTGACTGAGGGAGGTTGGGTTAGTTATAGATTGGGTACCATCTTGTGAGCATCTAGGTGTGTATGTAAGGATGATATGAGTCAGAATAATAATAATAATAATATTAAGTAATAATCATAATAATATAATAATTAATAATAATAATAATAATAATAATAATATTTTTTTTCTTATTACAGAACTTGTGCATTCGAAAACGAAAAAAAAAAGCAAGAATGAATATCCTTCAGGCTTTCAGTACAAATAGAATGCAGAACTTGATGAAAATGCTTGCTGTAAGTTTTATAATTTTTTTTTTTTTTTAATTTTAATTATACAAAATTTAATTTTTCAGATTTTATGGAATTTACAAATTTTTTTATTAAATATTATTTTTTTTTTTTTTTTTTTTTTTTTTTTTTTTTTTTTTTTTTTTTTTTTTTTTATATATAAATTTTATTTTTTTTTTTTAATTTTTTTTTTTTTTTTTTTTTTTAAAAGTTTTATTATATTTATTTTAGTTATTAATTACAGTTCCGACCGTTCTGTTATATCAATGGTAGCAGTGGTGGTGATGGTGGAGCAAATGGATCAAATGATGGATCTAATGACGGAAAGAATGATACTGATAGCCGAGATGGACAACAGTCACAACAACAACAACAACAACAACAACCCTCCCAACGGCAATCTCAAAATGAAAGCTCTGTAGATGGAACTAAAGACAAAACAATTGTTGGTCGTAAGAAGAAGCAAGCAAAACGACGATTGACTACCACCAGAACCTCTCAGCCCAATATGGCCAATGCTCAATGCGAGGGATCCGTTGCGAACAGTAAAGGAGAAACTGTTCCTGGTCGCAAGAAGAAGCAACCAAAACGACGATTGAATGTTCCTGGAGCACCTCGTGTCAACTATGTCGAAACTGAGAGGCGTAATGAAAAATGCAGACAGCTTGTGGAGAATGCCCAATGGAGTCCTGATGCTGCAGCAACAGGTTCGACAGTAACGAGACCATCCGCCTTATCGTCCTCTTCCTCGAACCAGACATCTACCGCTGAGACTGGAATAGCAGGACCTGTTAATGGTAGTTTGAAGGAAGCTACGCAAGACGTGCATGCAGATGGCTCTCCTAGAGGAGTAGTGTATTATTAATCATTTAATTAGAATACATACTATATTTATTTCATTATATTATGATTATTATCATATTATTATTACTTATTATTATTATTATTATTATTATCACTCTATAAAGCATATATTTTATTTTTATTTTTTTCATCTTTTTTAAATTTATTGTGAATACATATATTTTTTCATGAAAAGTTGAAAATTATTAAAAAATAATCTTTTGAGAATTTCTTATTACTGATATTCTCAGAACTACTTTCTCTTCTTCTTCTATCTTCTTCTTCTTCTTCTTTTCTTCTTCTTCTCTTTTCTTCTTCTTCTTTTTCTTCTTCTCCATCTTCTTCTTCTCCTTCTTCTTCTTCTTCTTTTCTTCTTCCCTTCTTTTTTCTCTTCTTCTTCTTCTTCTTCTTCTTCTTCTTCTTCATCTATATATATATATATATATATATATATATATAATATTAATTATATAATACCGCTGTATATATATATATTATATATATATGTACTTTACACTTATGTGAACTATTTACTTACCTTATGTTCTCTTTTTTTGACAGAAAAAAAGGAAGAATGAAGATTTCGTAGCTGACTTCGTCGATATGAAGAGGGTTGGGTATGGGAAAAAGTCTGGTATACTTGATGTCCACAAGTACCGAATTAGAGTGGACGAGGCCAGAGTGTTTAATAGGGGTTTAGACTTAAGCGATGCCTTTAACAGAGTAGTGTTAGATGTCATTAGACATCTAAGAGATGAGATTAATTACAGACAGTATGAGGCTCGTTTTACGTTCACTTTTAACGATGGAGCACGAAATCAATTCGTTGTGGTGGTACCTTTCAGAGAAATAAGTGATGAGGATATAGTATCTCATTTATGCAATAGGCTTGAAACTGCATTTCAGTCTGGTGATCAATATACATTTTCTGATTTTATTATTGAAGTCAAGATTGTTCATAACCCATCAGGATCCGGAATAATTATTCCTACAGGTGCAAAGTTCGAGGGAGTCGATGGATTGAGTACAACTCATTTATTTAGAACAGAACATCCAAGAATAAATAAAAAGAAACGAATAACTATTAAAATCGATGATACTGTAGGTTGTGGATTTAAAGCAATAGCTATGGCCCGCATGTATAAGGCTGGCAAAGAACATAAAACCATCAAGTCTAATGCATTGAAAAAGGAGGGAAAGAAAATCGCTGATCAGTGTAAATTAAAATACGCTGAACCATTAAGTTCTGATAAATTTGAAGTAATCGAAAGAGTCTTAAAATGCAGGATTTTTGTGTATAGTAATGATGGGGAAAGAGGATTCAGTGTGGTGCATAGACCTACTGAAGAAGATCGGGAAAAACCATTATACGTTTTAGGGTTCGATAGAGTTGCTGAACATTATTTCTATGTACCCGAAGGTGTAATACCATTAACCTTACAAGGCCTTAACCGTAATAATATCAGAGGAGATATTTTTTGTTCTAAATGTTACATCTTTGTGGATAATATCATACATCATCATGACAAAGAATGTTTGTATTATAATTGTAAACAATGTTTGAAGTATGACTGTCCAGGTAAATTGCTTGATGGGGAACAATTATTGTATTGCCAAGAATGTAACCGTAACTTTTACAATGCTACTTGTTTTGAAAGTCATAAGAAATTGTGTGGTAAAATCTATATTTGTCCAAAATGCAATACACAAGTAACACCTGATAAAGGGAATAAATCGAGACATGAATGTGAAAAAATGCGTTGTAATGTTTGCTATGAATCGTATAATCCTCTTGAAGGTAAGCATGATTGTTATATGAAACCTATTGTGCTTAAAGAACTAAAAGAAGGCGAGGAACCTAAAAATACACATACTATTTACTATGACATTGAAACATACCAACACAATCATCAGATTAATCCTGACAATAATAATGAAGAAATAGACATGGTTCCATACATACTTGTAAGTACAGTTGTATGTTATAAATGCAGCGAAAAAGAATTGGGAGATGAACAATGTGAGAAGTGTATGACAAAACGAACTGAAATTTTCCAAATAAATTTAAATGCAGAAGGTATCTATGAGAAATGCCCTGTTGATCAATTCATAACGTATCTTGCTTCTTTTGCTAAAACGCATAAAGATGCTAATATAGTTGTTGCTGCCCATAACGGAGGGCGTTTTGATACTCAGTTCGTGTATAATAGATTGTTATTGAGACCAGAAGGCGATGCTGTTAAAGGTAATCCCATTAAAAGAGGTACAAATATCATTGCGCTGACATCATTTAAAAACATCATGTTTAAAGATACACTTAATTATATGCCCTGTGCTTTAAAAGCCTTACCAAAATGTATGGGTTTAAACGGTAATTTGGAAAAGGGATTCTTTCCCTATAAGTTTCTTACTCGCACTAATCTAGATTATGTTGGTGCTATTCCTTCTATTGATATGTTTGAAGTAGACAGAATGAATGATACTGAAACAAATGAGTTTATTGAATGGTATGCATCGTTTACTAACAGGAATTATGATATTAAGAAAGAATGTATTAAATACTGTGTCCAAGATGTAGATATCTTACGGAAAAGTTTCGAGGCTTTCCGGAACATGTTTCGAGACATGTTTAAGATTGATTGTTTAGTCGATTGTTGTACTATAGCTTCTTTATGCTTTAGAATTTTTAAAACTACATTTTTAGAAGAGAATACAATAGCCCATCTAGGTCGTGGTGAACAGAAAAATTATTCTTACGAAGGGATCAAATGGCTAGAGTTTATGGAACATTATACGGGACAAAGTATTACTCATGCGCGCAATGGTGGAGAAAGAGGCTTTAAATTGATGAATAAAGCAGCATTCCCTGATGGGTATGCTGAAGTTCCTGTTTCAAAATATAGACCTATCAATGATGCCGATTTTATCCAACTTAGAAATCTAATTGTAGATGAAACTTTAAAAACCAAGAATGAACAAGAATGGGAAGCTATGGATAATGCAGCTGAGAAGAAACGAATAGTATATCTATTCCACGGGTGCGCATGGCATGGTCATCAGGGATGTGAAAAGGGAAAGACCCGACATGATGAAGCAACTGCTCTAGACATGTACACAATGACTATGGCCCAGGAGAAAGCGTATAAGGATAGTGGATTCGAAGTGGTGAGGGTATGGGAATGCGAATGGGAAACCATGAAAAAAGAAGGCAAAGTACGTTTCGTGACCTCTAATGATGCTAATGATAATGATAACAATGAGGAGGAAGAAGAAGAAGAAGAGGGTTTAGGGCATTATGTTAATAGAATTGCGAATGATATTGCCCATGGTAAACTTAATGTAGGTGAAGCTCTATATGGAGGAAGAACAGAGCCCTTCGTCTACTATTATCCTCCTACAAATGGAAAAACAAAAATTAATTACTTGGATTTTACATCGTTGTACCCTTGGGTTCAGAAAACCCAGGCCTTCCCTAGTGGTATACCCACAAAATTAGTCGGGAATCAGCTTCCCTCTATTGAAACATTTAGTAGAGAGGTTAATAAAGAAAACTATTTTGGGTTAGCTAATGTTTGGGTCCTTCCACCTAATAAGCTCTATATGCCAGTTCTACCAGGAAGATACGATGAAAGACTCGTGTTCACGTTATGTAGGACATGTGCAGAAACGAAGCAGGAAACACTATGTAAACATACAAAGCGACAACGTGAATTCCGTGGCGTTTATACTACACCAGAATTAGAATTAGCCTTAAAGAAAGGATACAAAATCACCAAACTTAACGAGATATGGACATTTACACCCAAGATAGGATTGTTCACTGAGTATATAAAAGAATTCCTAAAGATAAAGACTGAGGCATCAGGTTTACCAGCAGGAATACCAGGGTTCGATAGTCCCATGTTCAGTAAATTCATAGAGGACTTTGAAAGAATCGAAGGGGTGAAACTCGATAGAGAAAAGATAAAGAAGAATGCTGGGCTTCGTTTTATAGCGAAATTATGCCTTAATTCTCTTTGGGGAAATCGCGGAACGTGCTCACATTGTGAAGACTCTTATCTGTCACACCGATCTGAGGTATGGTAAGTTGTTTAGAAGAGCAAGATGTAGAAGTACAAGGATGTCTCCGTTTTTAGGTAAGAGTATATTGTTTCTGCTTATGAAGTATACTTCTCTGCCGAGCCAAACAACCAGAAGTACTATATAGCTATAGCTTCGCTTTCACTACAGCTATGCTTAGAGTGAAACACTATATATACCTTCTTGAGAGCTAGGGCCAAAGAGTCTTATATGTGGACAGATAAGCTGTGTCTTTGTAACTGGGGAGGGAGAAACTGACCCTGCTGTAGGGAAATTTTTGGGTGATTTAACTGACGAAATAGGTGAGGGGAATAGTGCTGATGCGTTTGTATGTACAGGTCCTAAATCTTATGCTGTACGAATTATAAAAGAGGACGGGTCCATAGATCATTATAATAAAGGGCTAAAAGGTTTAAATTAATAAAACCAAACTAGCGAAATATTAACTTATAACACTATGCTGAACTGGTCATAAATTAACATGCGATGATGGATGATAATGATTGAGAATGAACGATTGATAGATGATGAAGAGCATTATTATTATTCTAAACTTAGGGAGGGGGGTGATATCACGGCAATAATAGCTGACAAAATGAGAACAAGAGAGGATGCAGAGAGTCTGCATGGTAACGCTTATCATAAGGATGAAACAACAAACCCTCATGTAGAAATTAAAGATAAAGATATGGCTTTTAAAACTCCTACAATGAGATTTAAAGCTGATAAAAAAGGCAAAATGAAGATTCGTAAAGGTCTAAAGAGATTGCGAATGACTGGCAATAAACGTGTTCTAATTAAAAAATCCGCACGTACAATTCCATATGGCTTCAGAGGAATCCTCTTTCCCCTTATAGTTAAAGAAAGGGCCAATGTTCGTTAAACTTTTTCTAAATAAAAATTTAATATATATATATATATATATATATATATATATATATATATATATATATATATTATATATATCTTAAACTCTTATCTCTTTATCTATATTATATATATATATTATATATATATATATATATATATATGAATGATTTTATTTTTCTATTTTTTATTTTTTTGAATATTTTTTTTTAGTATTTTTTAAATAATCTTCTTCTTTCAGAACTTTTTCTCCTTTTAAGGAAACTAAACAATTAATAATAATAATAATAATAATAATAATAATAATAATAATAATAATAATAATAATAAAATAAAAATTTCAAAGACACCTTCATTCAAACGGAGTTGGAGGCAAAGTAAGAACCGCACACGGAGCCCAGAGGCTGAACCAAAGCGCAACCGCGCCCCGAGCCGGAGCCGGAGGCCGGAGCGGACAGTCGAGAGTCGGAAGCCGGAGTCGGAACCCTGCGCGGGCGGCGCCAAACTGGACCGGAGTCGCAGTCGAACCCTGACGCGGGCGGTGCAAACCTGAGCATGATCGTGGCTAGGGACACTTCCAAAGGGCATGAATGAATGCAATGAATCGGTGTTGATCTCGATTGTAAAGAAGACACTCACGCTGAAGGAGGAGATGTAGAAGGTAACGAAGGAGACACAGACGAGATATTAAAACAACTCAGAAGTAACGCCTACGGCGTTACTTCCAGTGTAATTAATAATAATAATAATAATTATAATATAATAATAATTAATAATTAATATTTAAAAGGTGGATGTGCGCTCTCGCGCGCTGACGTAATCTCAGCTGCGCTGAGATTACGTCATCACACTCGAGCCCAACTCTCATTAGGCCTAAAATCACCCATTGCTGATCATGTCACAAGGGCTAGCGCAATTATCGGTGTCCACCCCTCGGGGAGACCCCTCTATATACATCCTAACAGACTTGAAATTCACGGATTCCCGAGCTTATCCCATATATAGATTATATTCCAAGTTTCAGACCTCTATCTCTATTCCTTCATATCGAAAAGGATGGTAACGGTCAAATTGCGGCATCACTACTGACGTAAAGCAGCAGTTCATTTCCTTGATAATTTTCACACAAATTAGAGAGCAAACACATCGGCTATAGATACGTATTCACCAATCTTAGAAAAGTCATACCATCGATATCTATTAAGATTTTTACGAATTTTGAAGATGAATTTGATCTATACACTGAGTATACAGTCTCATTTGGATAGTAAAAAATTTTGGCATCTATATCACCAACAGTGTGCACTCCAGATGGATATTTTTGCAACTCTGAAAACACTCAAAACATGCTTTCTCAATCCTTTCAAGAAAGATCACGTGATCCATTCAAGTAAGATCACGTGATACAAAGACGCCACGAATGTTAAGAACAGAGAAAGGTTTTCAAATATTGATGTTGTAGTTGTGTGAAAGATAATGTCCAATAAAAAGGGGAAGAAGGAACTGAATTTTTGAAAAATTGATTTAGGAGAAAGGTAAAAAGGTTAGTTATCTCGAGGTCAACTGACCTCCAGACAATTGACTCCAAAAGGGAAATTTAGAGTATGGGCTATGAACGTTGAAGAAATCCATAAAGAAAGACCGTGTACGAGAACAAGCCAGCAATTCCGTGGTGGAACCAACCCCACCAGCAGAGGCTTACAGCTTCCAGGTGACGATAGGGGAGGTGTGGATGAGGAGCTATGTTTGGAAGTTCGCCCCTTTTGACTATTCAGAGGTTGCATGGTATGTTGCCTGTTCCATATTTCAAATATTGTAAAAGAATGTGTGACTGTATAAATAGTGCGTGTGGTGAGTGAAAAAAGACTAATATATATAGTATAGTATATATATTATACATATATATATATATATTATATATATACTATATAATACTATAGTATATTAATAATAGTAGACCGGTATATATATATCTATATTATAGTATATATATATATATATAATTATATAGATAGCTATATATATAGGTATATATATATATTACAGGGCTCAAATATAAATAATCATAAATGTTTATGTAGAAGCACATAAATGTTATATAGGAAAACTTTTGAAATATATTATTATAGTATATATATTGGGTTATTATATAGGGGTCCTATTCTGAGGAAATTATAGTTACTAGGATATACTAGTACCTATTATCTATATATATATATATATACTATTAAGAGTATAGTTATATTATAAGTATATTATATAATATATTATAGTAATTATGATTATACTCATATTATATATATTAATATATATATATATATCTATATATACGTTTATACGTATGTAGTATACTATATATGATATATATGTACCTATAATAGAGATTAATAGTTTAGAGTATATAGTACTATAGTAGTATCAGGGTTTACGTCTATAGGTGAGGTTTTGTAAGTATGGACGTTTTCGTTTTTGGAGAATAGTGAGAGAGGAGAGTTAGTTGAGTCGGCGTTGGACTAGAGTATATCGTATTTTTATATATATAAACGCACCTATTTAGGTTTGTGTGCTGTATAGTTTATATATGATCGTGGGTTGTCTATATGTGTAGCTTGTTATTATGTTGCCGTGTCTGTGACCTAATCTTGCGTGTTCTACAGCTTGCTTGGGGCGGTCAATAATTAATTGCATATATTTTTTTGTGAAGGTCCACATGAGGGAGATGTTTTTTATTTGCAGTGTTATGTCTTAGACGTATTATATACGATATATTTTGATACTATTCTCATGAGTAATATAATTCGGACCGCGCAAAGAATGAGTCCTTTGGCATCACGCAATTAGGTACTTCTCTATAGAGTGGCAGGCGAGTCTTACTCAATGGATTGTGATTTGTATTGGAATAGCTTCCCTGATCTTGCTGTTTCGTCGCAGTAAGTTGAGAGACTTTCGTTATATTGCGATGCTTATCGTTGGTGATGTCGTCTGCTTCGTAAGAGTGTACAGAAGTAAGGTAAGATGGTTGGCGCTAGCGCGTTGGTTTTGCGTTTTTCATCATCATGAGCGATATGATACCTGTCTGTATCAAATTTGCTGCGTAGAAATGGGACGTAGTCGGTGTTCCTGAGCGCTGCTTTAGCGCCGGTCTCGATTTCTTGAGTGACAGGGTTAATCATAGTAGTCGTTGTACCTTACGCTAGCTACTATCAGTATATATTATGCTATTAAATAATATACTAGATATACTATATTACTATTATTAATATTATATAGTATATACTATCTACGATATTAATATATATATATATTATATAATATAATATATATAAAAATAACTATGAGTCGATCGGCATATTGAGCAAATGTTTAAGTGGCCTTAGTATATAGTATATAAGATATATTATATATATATATATATATATATTAGTAGAGTTTAGGTGATATGAATATATTATATATTTAATACTACGTACGGTATATATATCAGAGTATGATATATAGTATATATATATTATATAGTATTATATAATGATAATAATATATTAGTATATACGTTAATAGATATTCAGCTTAGCGTTAGCCCGATAGGATTTAGGGGGTCAAAAAAGTCTAAAAAAAGCTAGGAAAGTATATATATTAATTAGGTATATCAACTATAGTTATAGTGTATTAGTATATATATACGTATATATATAATATTATATAGCCGTATATATATATATATATATATATAGTATAATATATAGTATATTTTGGTCAGTTTATAGTATATATAGCATAATATATATATACGTAATCTGTATATTATAATATGACGTAATATGTAACTACTACTATATATATATACTCGTATATATATATATATTATATATGGTATATCATATATATATATATAACCTATATATATATATATATATATATATATATATATATATAGGTATGAGTATTATATATATTATTATACTAACCAATATCGTATGTATAGGTATATTATTTATATATAATTTATGTATACAGAGATAGTATATAATATATATAGTATTATACTATAGTATATATTATAGTAGATACAAAAAATCCGGTATATATATATACTTAGTATATAGTATATATATACTATACTATATATATATATATAATATAATATCATATTATATATATAATATATATTATAATATATATATATAATATATATATAGTATACCGTGATATATATTATATATAATATATATACTATATGAATCTGAGAAATTCCATTTCCATATCAACACATGCCTAATTATATCTATTTTAAAATTATATTTGTGCCCACCGGCTAGGTGGCGAGAGAGAATCTGAATGTAAGCGGAGTAAGAAGGCAATCCTGAGTGCCCTTATTTTTTGGAGAGCTGTTTGCGTTAAGATCTGGCGTAGCGAGAGGCTGCATCGACGCAAAGCATCTTTCTCATATATTCAAGCCTATTGAAATAAAATATTTATTATAATATTATAGTGAAATTCTATTGTGTATACCGAAAATTACATTTAATTCGCCTCAGGTTAAAACCAATTTCTGTGCTATTAGTATGTAAGATACGATAATTTGGAACAGGCTACTGTTGCCTTAAATCATTATCAATTTAGCCGGCAGGAATTGCCATGATATATCTAATTATGTGCCATATTATCTGTGTTCTAAAATGAATTATCCATTGCATTATGTGATTACACAATTGATATATCATCTGTCATACATTATTTCAGCGTGCATATTAATAAATTTCAAAAGCAGAAGAAACCTTCTCAATCAGTCCTCATTTAGAATTACTTATCGTAGCGATCTGCCGGGGTTGCCACATTGCAATACCTGTGGAAGTAATTTTTGGTGACAGCCCAGAGTGACTCGGTGCACATTGCATTGCAACCTGCAATACCAATTGCAATCTGCAACAAATGCAGTACCGTACGGGTTTCTGCGACGGGACCTAAAAATCTTTTCTATAAAAATTGTGAATCCAGTGACAAAGAATAAACAGTGCTTATTTAAAAATTTGAAAAAAAGTGAAATCGCATATGAATATCTATAAAGAGACAATTATCTTGCGTGAGAGAATATAAAAATCTGTATTAATAATAAACAATAACTGTGGAATTACCAAAGCCGAAAAATAAAGACAAGAAAAAAAAAATAGAAATTTGGAAAACTAGATCTAAAAATGGAGACTTTGAAATATCCGCAAGACGTCAAAGAGCCGTTACCTATAAACTGGTGAAAAAGAAAAAAACAAACTCAAAATAATACCTTGTGCTAAGAAACAGTCATGATCGGAACCGCGAAAAATCTTAAGCCTCGCTTGACGACAACAAAGCGAGAAGGAAACTGCACCTCATCTTAAATAGGGAGGGGAAGAAAGAAATACCCCAAGTTTTAACAAAACCCCATTCTCCCCCACTTTGCCGACTTCCAAATTCGAACATCTCGGTGCTTGCAAAAATTTTGAATAAAAGTAAAATTAAAAATGGAAATATAAGAAAGACCATATATTTGTAATATATTAAATAAATTAACTAATAATAATGAGTAAGAATAATGAATAAATAATAATAGATCAATAGATAATATTAAATAGATTACATATGATAATAATAATGGATATAATAATAATAATAATAATTAATAATAATAATAATATAATCAATAAATGAGATAATAATGTTAATTGTAATAATATAATCAATAAAATAATTATATATAGAATGTGAGTAGTAAAAAATAAGAGTGCAACTTGTGAATATATTCTATATACATAAGAAGTGTGATTGGTATTTTAATATATAGTATGCAATCGGGAATATGTAAGTCTGGGCGTTTTTTATATAGAATGATGGTTCTTCCATCAATAAAACAAATAACTGGAAGATCGCATCCAATCGTAATAATTTAGGAATAGAGGTAATGTTTATCAAAGTGGGAAATTCAAGTTAGAGAATATAAATAAATAGGTTGTCTCTATTATTAGCTATTTCATTTGGGCCAAGTTATTACTCTTCTTTTTTTATTAAAGAAGCATAGAAGTGGAGCGAAAGGAGGCATACTTCGTGCTGTCCGAAACTACCGCGTGGAAACTTTAATTTTGCGCGACCTAAGGCAGTTGCGCCGTCAATTTTCCATCGGTAGGCAGAGGATAGACAGAAGCTAATAAAACTTTGCCCTTCCGCAAAAGTAGAAATTATACCTTGATTGTAATTATAATGTCGAATATGACCAAAGAATGAGGTTTAAAGAAGAATGGGCATATAAGTGAGGTAGCCTTCGAAGACACGCACGACAGAAGCTTATTGTTCTTCTGCTATGCATAAGGGGAGCATTTGTTAGATCCTTGGACTCGTTTTATGATCAGTCTTATGACTTTTTGATGCATGAGGTTAGATCCTGTATGTAAGTTCCACTTACTTCGATCTATATATATGTCGCTTCTCCGAATAGATTGCTAGGCATGTGGAGGCAGGGTTTCTATCATTCTAAAATGCGAGAGATCTTATATTAATATTTCACTAGAGATGATATTATTTTATTTATTGTACCTGCTGGGGGCTAAACTGAATAAAAATTGGGCGCTACATACAATCTGAAATAAAGTTAATAGAATCCGATAGAAAGGTTTTGTGAAAAAAATTTTGGGAGCGAGTCCGTCTTCGGTCTCATCAGACTTCATAAGCATACTGATGCAGACAGCGAACAGCTGGACGCACATAAGCTTCACGGGCGCCTTGCGTGTAAATTAGTAAACATATACACGTGGTATGCACCGTACGGATCTTTGAGATTTGAAAAGGCACAGCCAAGAAGCAATCATTTGGCAACCGATCCTAGCTTTTAAGACACTCGAAGAAAGAGTGAAAAGAAAATATATAATAAAGACGATAGACAAGCGATAGAGCAGTGCGATTGGAGAAATATATTGGCTGTCTAAGATACATGGATAATCAATTGAAACAGTCAAAGTATTTCCTCTCTAAAGGTCAGCAAGGAAGCTAGATATAGTCACTGAGAGAAAATTTTGTACGTTCTTTATTGGGGACAGGGAATTGGGATTCGACCACTGAGATAAAGTAGAAGGAAATTAACAGAGCTCTGGATCTACGGGCGTAACAACACCAGGTGCGTTGTTCTGTTAGTTGGGTCGGGCGGAAGAAATGTAAGTATATTGGGAAGTGCTGCCCTGAATAATTCAGGCTGACTGGGGGGATAACAAGGAAAATTTATTGACTAGGCCAGGGTCATGTTGAAGTTCGTGTCCTCACTATATGTTATGGTAGCTTCTATCTTTCTCCTCGGGCAGCTATCTGGTGTAATGATCTGTTCTTGGGTGTCTAAATGTTCTTCTATTGCTTATAGTGAATCAATTGATTAGGCCTTGAACGTATGATTACATTTTATATGTGGTTATTGTGGAAACTTTTCATTTAACAGTTTTGCAATGGAGGGCTGATCATTGGGAGGAAGCTTTCTTTCTCTCTGTTTTTGCAAAACTGTCTTGCAAGTTCTGTTTGGTGTGATTTTTGGGAGGGGCATTGGGTGATTGCTCGTTTGAGAGAAGTTGTCATTGTCTCGCCATATAAAACCACATTGAGCCTTACGTGTAGTATTAGTTTTTATGAAATGTTAATCTATTTTGTGCGCACATGGTGCTAGTGCGAGAGGAGATATGGAAATTTGTAGACGGGTAGAGGGCATGCCTTTGATGTCTTATTTTGTTGAGAAGATCTTTGCTAAGGATTATGGCGTTAGTCGAGAGGCCTGGTCATCGACGGCCACAAGCTCTCTCATATATTCAAGCCTATTGAATAAATATTATTATATATGGATATGCCCTTCCGATTATCGGCGAAAAGTTACCTATTTTAATAAAGCAATGAAAGCTGTCTGGGGGTAAGAGGCGAAGTAGCACGCATCGGATGGCATAGGTATTTTCTGTTTATAATATTTTTTTTTTGCTCTTTCTTTTTTTTTTTGGTGGTTGGTCCCCCCCACACACGCCCGTCCCCCCCCGTTTTGTGGTCTTTCGCGCTGAACACTGCCAAGTTGCTGATATTTTGGTTATTATATGGTTCTGGAGGGAATAAAAGGAAAGCCGGTGGCGTCATGTTCGGCGCGGATGTTCTTGCGAGAGCATAATTAGGAGATGGGAGCAAGAGCGCTGTCCTATATATTCGATTATCTAAAATTAGCCGCCGCTGAGATTGCTCGCTATGTTATTTATCATATTTGTCTAGAGTAGTGTGGTAGTGGAGGTCATGCCTGGTGTCCATTGAGTGTGGTTTTGGACTTCTTGTTGTCTATGGGGAAAGAGATAATGGTAGCTCTAGGGCGGATGTTCGTGTGAGGTTTATCTCAATGGATTTGAGTATTCATCTGTCATAGCTATGTTATTTGCACGTGCATTATTATTTTTATTATATATTTTCTATATTTAAAAAAGCAAAGAAAGCTTCTTCCTTCGAAGTGTTGCTAGGCTCTAGATTTGAGTTTTAATTATTCCGTATGGTGATGCTGGTCGGCTTGTGCACTCGTAGCATTGCAGGATATACGCTGTGCATTATATTGAACTAGTGTGTAGTAAGGGGTATTATCGTGGCGGCTGGTAGCTTGGCGGTGATGGTACTAGGGTATGTATTCTCTGGTATATGAGTGGTAATTTATTATAAGAGATAGGGAGTAGGTAGTATGTATCGTGTATCTATCTGTTTGTTAGTGAATGAATTATGGTGTATAAGGTATTTTAGTAGTTAGTGCGGTTTTGGTTGTGTAGCTATAGGTGTAGATCACTAGGTATATGGTAGAGTACCACGTGACTATGTGAGGGTCGTATTATTATGACTGCTAGCCCTTCGAGCAACCTTTTCGATATGAATGGCATAAGGTGAGAATTATTACTGTCCTTGAAGAGCGTGGAATATTACAGTGGGGGGTGTCTAGTTGTGTTATCGGTGATTACTGATCTTGGCGTGAGCTTTACTCGGTGACGGGTTACTCAGGTCACGTCCCTAAGAGGGTGGCTGCCCCCGAAGGCTGTAGCCGCTACGTCCCGCGTATAAATACCCTTTTGGCTTTCCAACGCCGAGTATTGGGGATTAGGCCTGAACGGTCTAAGTGCATCGAACCAGGTTCGATGCGGTGCAGAGAGTAGTGCGCGCGCGGGCTGCTGCGGTGTGCGGCATTTCACTATCTATACACATAGGCCATCAGACGAGCAGGTTTGGGTTGATTTGATGACTACTGGTGGGGAGTCGAAGGGTTTAAGGTGGAGTGCTGGCCGGAAGGGGAGTCACTTTGCAATTGATGTTGTTTTGTTTATATTCCTATCGTACTGCGTGTCGGCTTCCCCATCACCGCCATCGACACGCCTTTGCGCGTCAATGGTTCGACGCGCCCGGAGGCGCGCTCCTCCCTCGCATTGTACTCTGCGCAGGTGGTAGTATCTCTGCGAGGTTTGACCGCATTCCCGCGGTCCGAGTACAGGCGGGCTTGCTGTCGATCGGTGCGTTGGCCGCTGTACTTATGGCGCTTTCTGGGAGGTTTGTTATTATTATGTATATTTTATTTAAATTATATATGTATTTATTGGATTAGTATGATAATTGTATTGCATTATTTTATGTATTATTAATGTATTATTTGTGTGGTGATTACGTTCTTCCGTGTGAGCGTTTGTTTGTGTGCGTTCTTGGCGCTGCCGGTTCCTCTGAGGTCGCAATGATGAGGTTCTAGCATGGTGGGTTTAGGGTTACTGGTGTATTTTTTCAGGGTCTAAAATTTGAAGGGGGTGGTTATGAATTCCTGGGCGAGGGGTTTATGACCTCGGGTCGATTTTGAGACGAGGTGAGCGTGTCGCTTTGTGGGGGGTCCCCCCGAAGGGGACCGGGCACTCCGGACGACCTCTACGTCATTAAATCGAACGGCGTGTTCGCTGATTAATTGGGCTGGGAATAATCTGGAGGGTGAGGAGGGGTCAGTATTCACTGGTGGAGTTTAATCTTCTGAGTAAATCTGTTGATATGTGAAGGGGCTGACTGGAGTGTGTGGCCTTTCTGGCACCGGGATGCTCGGAAGCCTGCCACGTGGCGCTGGGTGTCTGGGTGCGGATTATCCGAAGGAGGCGGTCTCGTATGAATGGAGATCTATCTGTGTTGTGGTTACTTTGAATTAGTATGTTAGTTGTCTGTACGGGATTTCGAGAAATCACATGCTGCTTCTAGATCGGGGAAGTGCAGAGAAAACGATTTGTATATTCACTTAAAAATAAATAAATGACATGCCTGTACACCTTTTAGTTAGTAATTACCGGTGAGTGAGTAGTTGTAAATACGTTTTTAATCTATGTAGCGAAGTGAGAAGTAATATATCACTATTGCAATAAAATTTGCTCTGATACCTTGTTTGTGATGCTTTGAGCGGTAGCGGTATCTGACAAAGTTTAGCGGGTTTTCTTCTGTACGATAGCTGATAGCGAGCGCATGTTACAATCAGTGGACAATTCAAGACCACGGCCGACCCGTTTCATGGTAAACCTCTGTCAGCGGTCGTGGAGTCGTAGGTGTGGAGTCGATGTATGTTTCAATCTTTTTTTAACTGTTAGAATAAGTGTATTATTTACGTTTGACATACGCGCTGAGTAGAGGTGTAGGAATCCTGATATAGTGCAAGCGAGCACTATCTCGCGATTCTCTACGTCGTTCTCGTTACTTTAATCATCTGTGATCTAGTGACTGTATGTAGTTAATGTCGCACAATTTTTACTAAAATGTAACGTTGTTACATTCCTCTGAGCGATATCATGCTACACCACATAGTGAAATAAACGTTCTAATCGTATGCTTTTGTTCATCTCCCCTGTGCCTCTGGTTCTCTTTACCGTATGGTCCCTGTGACTAATCTGTGTATATGATATATAGGTCAAATTTTTATCTAATTGGTACACGTGTTGAACATATGCCGGCTAAATCAGTAAATCACTTTAGAAGGTCATACACTAGTCGCTAAGCATCGCGCTTCCCGATCATTGTTGCCGGTGTGATTCCGTATGAATCCTGCAGTTCTGAGTTAATGGTAAACAAGTTTTCACTAAAATTGTAACGTTTTACATACCTCTGAGTGCGTGAAATGTCAGTAAATTACGTCAGTCAAACCTCTCAAACACGATTGCAGCCGCGCATCGAGATCCAGCTTCTCTGTTTATGACATTGGCCGTGATCTATTGATACTTATTGAATCTATTGAGTTTCAATGTCGCATTGGCGAGTATCATTTTGTAATAACATACACATAAAAAGTCAGTTCTTTATATTTCACTTAAGCCATGGGCAATTCTATTGTACTGTTTGGAGGACTGGTAACTAAGTCTACAACATTTTATAGTACGGTGAGGAAAGCATTGAGACGGAATCTGAGCCAGCTCAACGTCGGCTAGTGCTTGGTGCCAATGGTCTTACAACGTTACAGAAATGCACCTAAATCGCAGTATGATTATGTCCGGGAAGCTTTGTGTCCCGAAAACAAAGTGCGCGACCTTAAGGTAACTAAGTGTAAGGTTGAACTAATATAGCGGGCAGTACAAGTGTTAGAAGCGCGTCGAGCGGCTATCTACCCCTCTTTCTAACATACCATCGTTGTTAATTCTCTTAGATTCCGAACTGTAATATTTAACTAAAAAATTTATCACAAAATTGGTAATATATCATACAGATCAATGAATATATGCTATATGTAAATAAGTTTTCACATTAATAAAGCTAACATATGATTCAACTGAACTAAAAAATAATGTACAAAGACAACCTAACACACCCTTAACACGAATAAACTGTTAACATTTATACAAAGTGTTTGAGCTTAACAAAGTAGTAACTAACAGTAGCTCACGACAAAACGTACTTATTCACACTTTGTCAAGTATATTTCTAACATACGAATGTTAATTTTACATTAACAATGGGTTTACGTTAACAAAAAATTTACCATAACATTGTGTAATTATCATACAGAACACGAAAGTAATGCTAAATAACAAAGTTTTCACATTTATAAGAAGACTTATGAACCTTGGCGCGTAACATGAACGTAAGGAAAGGTACTATTTACAGAGACCATAGACCTAGACTGATGATCCCGACTTACACGGACAAAATAAACTGTTAAACAACAAAGTTCCGATCCACTTAACACCTGTAAAGCAACTAACATGGTACGCGAAACGTTAACGTGGATGCTGTTACTGGTTCATTATGCGATAGTCTCTAAACCATATAAGCGGTTTTATGCTTACACTGCCACAGTACATTTACCTAAAATTATCACACATTGGGTTATCATTAATCATGGACGTTAGAGCAGCGAAAGTATGCTAACGTAACAAAAGTTCTCATTCATCAATAAAGCTACATCATATCGCTATCATGAACTAGAGAAAAATAATGTACAAAGACACAACTAGGCGACACCTGTAAACAGTGAAAAAAACTGTTTAACCTTAACAAAGGTTTCAAACGACTTTCCACAACTAGTAAACGTAACTACTATTGCAGGCAAAGCGTAACCTATTTATTCCTACTTTTCAAGCATATCTCTAAACATACTTAACGTTATCTTACCTTGACCACAGTAACATTTACTAATTTTCTCAGAACATTGGGTTAATTATACTGCCTCAACGATATACTCTAACGTAATAAAGTTTCCAACATCAATAAACAACTGTCAGCGTAACATAGACTAAGAAAATAATGTACAAAGACCACCTAACACAGCTTAAACACGAATAAACTGGTTACATTAACAAAGTTACACTGAGTTCTTTATATACTCACCAGCGATTCTATGCTAACATAACATGTTTTTCATACCAAAAAGCGATAAAATAACATAGCCGTAACATCGAACTAGAAAATAATGTACAACTGACCAATACTACACACAACCTTGACCCTAATAAAACTCGCTTACAGGTTAAACAAAGCTTAACGCCTTAAACACCAAGTAAAAGTAACTAACCTCTAAAATACCAAAACGTATCCTACCATCTATACTTTTCCAAAGCATTATCTCTAACATACTTAAGCGTTGATCTTACATTGAACAGTGGACATTTATCAATAAAAAAATGTATCATAACCATACTTAACCATCATAAACCTAACGAGTACAGACGAATAAAGTAAAGTTTTTTTAGGCTTATCTCTTTTTAGACCCCTCCCCCCTTCACACGAATAAATTGCTAACATGAAAAATGATTTTATGTTTAACCATTTGCATAAAGTGATGCAATATCATTCATTACTGGTATATATAGCTGGCAGGAATACAGCAATGTAGGGGCAGTCGCCATTAGGTTTACGATTAAATATAAATGGCACATCATCGTTGGAAGTAACGAAACTCCTCGTGAAGATATCAACGACAAGCGTAGAGATGCGGGGAGATGTCATCGTATCAACACCGCGAAAAACTATCCTACTGAAGAAAATAGTGTATCAACAATCCTTAAAGGTAATGAAGTTCTTTCTTTCAACCAATCGAAGATAGTAAACAAGATACGACGTACGAATGAACCATATAAGTTCAAAAGGGTATATATTCTCGTTCGACCAACAAAGCAACAACAACAATCACATAGTACTAAAGATAAGTTCTTTAGATACTAAGCAACGAATATATACTAACGTAACATTGTTTTCACATAATAAAGCTAACATAGCATTCCAACAACTAAGAATATAAGGTGCAATGACGAAATCTAACCACAAAAATAAGCACGTAATAAACTGTTAACATTAACAAAGTTTCCACACTTACACCTGTAGAGTAACTGAACATTGCAATACAAACGTGACCTATTCATTACTTTATTTACAAACATACTCTCTTACACTATAACCGTTGAATTTTTACGATTGACAGCGAGTTATATTGTTAATGGGCCAAGGCAATTTATCATAACTTGTTATTAGTCATACAGAGCACGAAAGTATGCAAGTAACAAGTTTCCACATTAATAAAGCTAACATAACATATACCGAACTAAGAATATAATGTATGTATACAATGACAAATCCTAACACACCTTACGCATGCGAATAAACCACTAACATTAAGAAACTTCCGCACTAAACAGCAGTAAAGTACCTAACACATCTTACAAACCTATTTCACCTTTTTCAAGCATATCTGCCTACCCCACATAATCAAAGTTTTTTACATTAACTCCGTAATATTTAACAAAAGTTTAGCATAAACCTGTCTAATCATCATGACTGACTAAAACGAATATAAGCTAAACTGCTATATAATTACTATCATTTTCTAATATTCACAAAAAATTCATCATAACCTCGGTCTTAATATCATAATCCCCAGCGAATAATTGCAACATAACAAAGGTTTTAACCAAGCATAACAAAAAATAACAAAAATTTTATCCTAACAATAACATAAAAAATAAGTTTCTTTTTATAAAATATAACAGTAAAGCGTAATAATTTACTGATTTTAAAAATCAGTAAATCAGTAAGATCAGTAAATCAACCACCATTCACCAGTAGCGTCCCCTACCGGCCCACCGCCTGTGATTATTGACTCTATTGATTCAAGTCATATTTTCAAGTATCATTTTGGACAAACGATAACATAAAAATATTCTTTATACACTAACCAGCGAATATATGCTTAACCAACAAAGTTTTAGGCATCAATAAGCTAAAGCAAATCATGAACGCGACTAGAAATATAATGGTCAAAAATGCAAACCTAACATTACCTCGGGTATGAATAATCAGCTAACAATCCTGAAAAATTCCCCACTGATCAAGTAAAAGTAGCTAACAGGTCATACATAACTCGATATGTTCCCCACTTTTCGAGCAATATTAGCAAACAGGTAAAGCGTAATTATTCTAACAAATCCTCTTAACAAAGTGATCCAACTCTTCAAAGATGCCGGGAACCCATTGAACATTGATTGACACTTCTTTCATCAAAGTGTCACTCGTTTCGAGTATAAAAAATCATTTGACCTATGAATAACGTAGACATTAGCAAAATACTAGGGCCAAACCTAACATTACTCACAAAAACTTAACCTAAGGTCAACGTTTCTAACACATCATCGTTTTTAATACAGTAATATCTTACAAAAACTCTCATTTCTCTAACAATCAATGTTATTTTCCACTTGTCATAGTATATTAACATAACCGTACTACTTACGAATAAACAGTTCTTTCATTAACCAAGAGTATCTTAAACAACACAATACCTTCCGAGAGAAAACCCAGGGAGGGATGCCCCCTTGAAAGGTGTGAATCCTGCGAGGGGGGATCACCCCGAAGGGGTGTAAGCGCGTTTTCCTACGAAGTATTATATAATATATATAATAGTACATTATTTGCTTAGTTCATGTAGCGATAAGTTAGCTTTATTGATGTGGAACTTTGTTACGCTTAGCATACTTTTCGCTGCTGCTGTAATGAATAATTAACCCAATGTGTGATAAATTTTAGTTAAATGTTACTTGTGGCAGTGTAAGATTAACGTTAATATGTTAGAGGTATGCCTTGATAAAAGTAAGATTTAGGTTACGTTTTCGCGTACCCAATGTGTAGTCTTGCTTTAACAGGTGTTAATTTGGATGATGTTTTTAATGTTAGGGCGACGGAGTTTTATTTGTGTTAAGCTTGTGGTTAGGTGGCGTTTGTGGCTTGTAACATTATTCTTCTTAGTTCATGTTACGCAATGTAGTTGTTATAGTGTGAAAACTTTGTCACTAGCAACACTTGTGCTGATCTGTATGATAATATATCACAAGCTTAATGGTAAGTGTTTGTTAAATATTAGCCATGTTAATGCGGGAGGTATAATTAACATTGCCCTTATGTTAGAGATATCGCCTTGATAAAGTTGGTGAATAAGTTCGTTTTGTAATGCTATGTTTCGTTACTTTACGTGTTAAGGTGTGAAGCTGTTACTTGTTAACTGTAACAGTTTATTCTGTTTAAATGTGCTTAAGTTTGTCTTGGGGCGGGGGTGTTGATATTGCATAGCTCATGATGAGTCTAAGGGTAAAGCTTTTCTTAATCGTGAAACTGGTGTTACGTCTGCATATATTGTTCGAGCGTGTTTGTATAAAGCAAGAAGGGGTGGGAATTTTATGTTATGTTTTTGATTCCAAAAATGATACTCAAAATGTGACTTGAAATAATAGATCACTCAATAATTTAGATCAATAGATTCACAGATGGTCCTAGGAGGGTGGATGATGGGGCAACAACATGGGGAATGGTGGTTTACTTTGCATTAAGCTGATTTTACTGGCGGTAGGGTATTAAAAACGTAAATTTGTAAAGTTATAACCTAAAAAGAATAAGAAATGTTTTTATTTAATTTATTTATTATTATTTATGTTTATTTCTTTATTGTCTGAAACTATTATTTTCGAAATCTACAGACCCAATAACATATAAAAGGACAAGAATATTGTATCATTACTAATATTTAATACTCGGCCGCCGCACCGGAGCCAGCAATCCAAGTGCATTCTGTCAACTTCTATCCTCTGACGTCAGATTCCTTCTCCATTCTTTTCCCTCCTTTATTCATCTTTCATCCTTTTCCATTCCTCCTATCGACCTCTGTTTTGAACTCTGTGCTCTTTTTTTTCAGGTCGGAGAGCGCCCCATACTACACGACGGGACTTATAATCATCATATGTGACTCTACGACCGTCGATAAGCACATTATAGAGGACATACCAACATCGTGTTGTTATACGAATGTTTTTGACTCGGCACCGCAGTGGCTCCCGCACCGGTGTTGGAGCCAACTCCACAGATTCACGTATTATCAAGTATTTCTAGAAATTCACCTCTGAATCCTCTCAGCAAATTTCAGCCAATTACGAACACGTTTCGATTTTTTGTAATGGTTGGGCGTCCTGGGGGAACCCCACATGCGGCCGGGGACGTAACTTCGTATACAAAGAGCTTACCTCCCCATCTAACTCCCCTCCAATTTTAACCCCAATACGATAACCCTAACTACTTACTACCACTACATAATAATAATAATAATATAATAATAATAATAAATAATAGATATAATAATCAATAATAATAATAAAATAATAATAATAATAATATAATAATAAACATAAGAATAATAGAATAGAGAAATATAGAAGAAATATAGAGAATGAGGACTTTGCAAAGTAGATAAGTAAATAATGAATAATAAAAATAATAATAATATAAATATAATAAAAATAATAATAATATATAATGAAATAA
>JABUQX010025523.1:0-7500 GCA_015478945.1 Trachelipus rathkii
AGAGATACCTCGAATTCACCTGGCTGCCAACCTTACCTTATCCAACACCTCTTTCTCATAACTATTCCCACCCCTTTCCTCGCCCTCACTCTCTCGTCGTTCACCCCTGATATCATACCCTTGTATTTTCAAATCATCTCCCCTCTTTCCCTTGTCAACTTAGTTTTTCAGTTACCCTAGCACATCCACTTTTTTCTTCAAAACATTAACCCACTCCTCCCTCTTCAAATCCTCGTTTACCCCTCTCACGTTCATACATCCCACCCTAATTACCTCTCTCCTCCCCATCTTTTCCCTACTTCTATATATAACTCACTCAGGCTGCACGCTTTGTGGGACTCCCCACCTTAGGCACTTCCCAACACCTAAGGCCACCACCCCGCTCACCAAATGTACCCACAATAATAACAATAACAATAAAAAGGTTAAAATGACAATATAAAATTTATTTAAAATTCTTTAAAATCCCCCACACTTACACACGCACCCACACATATATATATACACATACATACACACATACATACACATATATACATATATTAAATAATTTAAATGAATATCCGACTTTCTTTAAGAGTTAAACAAAATATTCTATACAGAATAGAAAATTATTCTATGAAATATTTTTTTTTTTACCGAAATGCATCCGCTTATAGACTATCTTAAATAAATCAATGACGTCACAAACTTACTGGTGCCGGAACCAATCAGCGTTCGCGAATATTATATATAAGAAAACAATGAATAAATTATTTTTCTTTTTACAAATTACTAAAAATATATATTCTGTTACTTTTAAACAAATATAATCGTAATGATACCTACATATACCTTATTTCATAATTTAAATACCATATTCTGAATTTCCAAGAACATCCGTTTTGCTTGGAAAAATTTTGGCGTCACGAAAGATGACAATTCTTGATGGCAAAAATGGCTTCTAATCCACATGAACGAAAATGACTTTACTTTGAAGGACTCAATCTTTTTGAAGAAATAACTTGTAGAATTTTCCTTTTCCAATAATATGTTTGAAGAAATAACTTGTAGAATTTTCCTTTTCCAATAACTTGTAGAAATTTTCCTTTTCCAATAATGTATCTTAGGTCTAACTTATTCCAAAATCGTATACTTTCCCGGTCAAATGTTTATAATTAGATTCCTTTCTTAACTTTCTAGTTGATAATCAAGTCCAATTGGAGAAACTTTACGGTTTATATATATATAATATAATATATATATATACTATATATATATATATATATATATATATATATAATAATATATATATATATATAATATATATATATATTATATATATATAATATATATATATATATAATATATATATATATCCCACGTATTTGACTTGCAACTCTCCTAATTTATCATTTTTAATAACTAATTTGTCGATTCATACCAATATAATATGGTATTACAATGAACCATAAATATTCGGGTTTCGTTTAAATATCTGCTACCAAACGCAGCGATACAAAATCCGGCATTTTGTTCAAAGACAAAAAAACCAAATCCCATTATTAAGCAATTAACAGTTGTTGGAGATATATTATATATTATATATATTATATATATATTTAGGTAAGTATATATTATAGAAATAAATATATATACATATATAGTATATATATATTATATATATATAATAATATATATATATATATATATATATAAATATTAATATATATATATATATATATATATATATAATATATATATATATATATATATATATATATAATATTATATATATATATATATATAATATATATATATATATATATATATTATATATAATAATATATATATATATATGCAAATTAAGGGATAAGTGCAGCCACAAAATCTCATGGGAAATAAATCTAAAGAAAAAACTTTACGAAAAAGATGTCTTCAAAGAGCTTGATTAAATTAAATATTCAGAACGTTTTTTTTTTTTTGTTTTTTTTTTAACCTCTCCCCCCCCCCCTCCTCCCTGAAAACTTTCAGTGAAAACCAATCAATTTTGGTGGCTTTAAAACAAATTGGAATAGATGTAATATACAGCAGGGAGAATAAATATAAAATATTACACATACCATAAACACACATTATATATATATATATATATTATATATATATATATTTATATTATATTAAATATATATATATTATATATATATATACTAATAATATATAATATTATATATATTATATATATATATATATATATAAAATATATATATATATATCTTATATATATATAACTAGTATTAAACACTAAAAGGATAAAAATGTCTATCGAAGTTTCTAAATTTAAACCTTTCGCCTACAAGGAAGTGAAGACAGCATTTAATAATAACAATAATAATAATAATAATAATTAGGGATGTACCGGATCTCCAGTTCCTATCGGTATCGGTTATTCGGTAGTATCGGCCATTTTTTATGGTATCGGTATCGGTATCGGTTAAAATGGCCGATACTTAGCCGATACTTCTTACTTTTTGGGTGAAAAATTATGAGAAACTTTTAGATTCAATAATAAATCTAGTTCGATAAAGATAGCTAGTACTAAGTTATGTTTTTTTTTTTTCCTCGATTTACTTTTTAACTTAGATTTTTAGCGTTTCTCCAACTTGGTCTTTAGCGCAAAATTTACCTATTTGTACAGCCATTATTATAATTTATACAGATTTATCTACTTTTTTAGTTGATCAATAGTATTTTTTTTTTTTTTTTGTACGCAATTTCGTGAGAGCGTGTGAGTGCGTGAGTGTTTTTTAAACTTTCTGGATTTATTCATATTTTAGATATTTGCTGTAAATAGGGTTTTATGCGTTTTTAAAATTTATGTTTTTTTTTTTTTAATAAATTTTTTTTTTTTTTTTTTTTTTTTTTTTTTTTTTTTTTTTTTTTTTTTTTTTTTTTTTTTTTTTTTTTTTTTTTTTTTTTTGTTTTCGTGTGCCGTGTATGATAGCAGATTTGCACTGGCGTGGTTTTTTTTTTATTTACCCAACATCAATTGGCTTGCAACTCTAACTCTGGCATCCATGGGAATACTACCGTCTCTAACTCTAAGCCTAATTTTATGGCTCTTGGTCTTAGCACCCAGATTGCTCTAGATAATTCATCCTTCACTCGTTTATTATATCCAACTATAACTTATTTTATAATTTTCGTTTGAAGGGTGGGAGTATGTGCCCTTGTAAATATAAACATTCCTGTATAATACGTCTCGAGAATCTCGAATCTCCTAACTTCGATGTTTCTGTGGCTTAAAATCTTTCTTCCTTCTACTAAAATAATCTTATGCTCCTGCTACTGTTCTCCTAACAGAACAGATTTTTCAAATGCCTTTTTTGATTAAGCTTTACTACTTCTCACGAGACGGTTATATCTTCTCATCCAAATACTGAGGTCCTCTAATTTAGGGGATTTCAGATTTCAATGTAAACAAAACTGAATTGTTGGGTTCCTCTCGGACTAATTTAGTTGGGAGGAAGCCGAATCATTCCAGTATTCTCAACGATCTGGAGGAACTGATTAAAATAACCTACACACATTCCAGATCGTCCTAACCAGATTTCTTGAACACACTTGACCTATGTTTCACCACTAGTCCTTCTCTCTATAAAAACAACCACCTTCGCTCCTATCGTAAATCTGACACAACTTATAATCACTTAATTTTAAAATACTTTCACTCCAACATCTCAATCCTGCCCTATTGCGGTTTTTCTGGCACTTTGATCGGACCGATTGGGGGCATTGCGTTGCTTCTACGCTAAATATAATTGAAGTGACTGCTTTGACCTTAAGACGCTTCAGATTTCTGCCGATAAAAGTGGGAACTGTACAAATTGTTAATGGAGAGCAGGTTCATATCCTTCCTTGGACCTAAAATCTTTTTCTCCTCAAGAATCCGTGGTTCGATCGTGCTTGTACCCCTGTCCATTTCCAGGCTAGAGACAAATACTTATCGGGGTGTGGAAAAAATTCTCGTTCTCCTATCACTCTTGCCAATTTTGATTCAGCTAGAAATTGTTGCAGGGATACTCTTCGACGAGCAAGCGGACTTTCATTAAACGAAAATGCGCTGACCTCCTTGGTTCTCCTACTGACAAATCTCTCTGACCTCTTGCCAAAAACATCTCTAACAACTTCTGTAAATAATCCTTTCCTCCTCTTATTCGGCTCTGATGATTCTGTTGTTTAATACTGACAGACGAAAAGGCCAATCAGCTCTTTGGCTCCTATTTTTCCTCTAAATTCAACCCTGGACGATCTGGGTATTTCCTCTTCCTCTCCTTCTCCTCTCAAGGTGTCTATGCCTTTTACCTGTCCATTTCCATTTGATCGGGTGCATGAGCTCCTGAAATCTATGAACGTTAGGAAGGCGTGGCCCGGATGGCATTCCTACTCCGAAGTTTGAGGAAGTGTGCTTCCGTGGCTGACCCCACCCCTCGGTTTCAACTATATTCTCTATTGCCCTCAATACTAGCTACTTTTCCCTCAGTGTTGGAAGCGCGCATATGTCCACCCTATTCCGAAAAAAGGATGCTGTTCTGATCCTTTCTAACTATCGCCCTATAGCCTCTCAACTTTTATTCTTTCTAAGATCTTTGAAACCCTCTCAACTCTCACTTCTTAGATCATCTGGAAGATCTCTTTCCCTTCTTCTGATTACCAGTGCGGCTTTCGGTGCTACGAGATCTACTGGCGATATACTTTCCTATTTTACAGATTTATGGTTTTCCGCCCTTGAGGAACTACGGGAAGACTTGTGTGGTGGCCCTTGACATATCAAAGCATTTGACCGGTTATGGCACGCGTCACTGCTCTCCAAGCTGCCCTCCTTTGGGTTCCTTCCTTCTCTTTGCTTAGCTTATGTTCTAGCTTTCTTCAAATCTGTTCACAATGTCGGCTGTTTTGTTGATGGGGCGACCTTCTTCTTCCTTTCTGTCAATAGTGGTGTTCCTCAGGGTTCTGTTTTATCTCCTACTTTATTCCTGCTTTTCATCAATGATCTTCTCACCTGCACATCTAACTCTATCCACTCATATGTCGATGACTTGACCCTTCATTCTTCAACTCATATCAATTCTGCTCCCTCTTTTACTTCTAGAATTCCCTAACGTCTTAATCTTTTTTCCGATTCTATTTCCGCTGATCTGGATAGAATTTCAGGGTTGGGTCGTCTCAAGCTTGTGAAATTTAATTCTTTAAAAACCCAACTTCTACAAATCTCTCTCTCAAAGACACCATAACTTTTCTATCTATTTTCGACGGTTCTCTCTCGTCTCTCCTGTTGATACAATATAAACATCCTTGGCCTTAACATAAACAAATTTTTTTTTTGAAAACCTCAAATCACAGTGGTTGCTAGGGCGGCCTACAAGAAACTGGGAGTTCTGTTTAGAGCGCAAGACTTTTTTTCCTCTTCTCAGTTACTCCACCTATACAAGGGTCTCATCCGCCCTTGTATGGAGTACTGCTCTCATATCTGTGAGGGGCGGGGCTCTGGTTTCATCCCGGCTTTTTGGATAGGGTCGAGGGTCAAAGGCCAAAAGACTTATAAACTGTCCTGTACTTTCTAGTTCATTTGACCCTTTATATTTGCGGCGCGATGTTGGTGCTTTATCCCTTTTCTATAGGTACTGTAGAGGCAAGTGCTCGAGGGATACTATCCACTCGCGTACGCACCACCTTTATGAAAGCGCTCGTAGCAAAAAACGAGTGCAAAGCGTCCCGATCTACCCTCGGCAGCTCTGATGTTAGTGCCTCCAGAGCTGTTTCGCTGCCGTTGTCTTCTGTCATACAGCGTCACTGCGCGGGAAATCCTCTTCCATCTTCTGTGGTTTTCCTACTCAATTTAATTTCCCTCACTTTAAAAGCCTGCGTCTGTGCTCATGCGTAATTTGCCTTAGATGGATTTTTGAGGCGTTTAACACCCACTCCTTGAATAGGGTTCTTGCCGTGAGAGGCCGGGACAACTGTAAAAAAAAGAATAAATAAAAGGTACTAATAAGGAATTCCTTAATCTAGCTGAAACCCCACAAGAATGGCACCTCCGACGGTGAACCACTTCTAGAATGCAATTAAAATAGCATAACCGAGGAGCTTTCTCTTCGCTTGAAAACAAAAAAAAAAAAAAAAAAAAAAAAAAAGAGAAGGGGAACCCCCCTAATCAACAAACCCCAGGCAACAGGCACGGAAAGTGAACAATGGTGCTTTTCAGGCAAAATAAACCTCTGAAAGATGAGGATTGGATATGTTTGACTTTGAAAACTTTCATGCCGAACGCGCAGTGACACCCGATCGCGGTCAAAGGAATCACACTAGGGAACCTCATCCCGTAAAAACTGAAGAGACAGTCATGAAGGAGCAAAGATAATTCAAATTTGCAGTCTGTGAAAGAGGAGATGAGGCTCTACGAAAACATGGAGATGCTGCCTACAGAAGAGAATCCTTTCATGCGGTGGCATGAAAATGGGGCCAAGGTTTTCAATATTATCAGTGCTTGCAGGCAAATAATTATCAGCACCTCCTTCATCAGTCGAGAGAGAGCTTATTTATAGTGTAGGTTAGGTAGGAATGTAAACATCACCAAAAAGGAACAGTCTCTCGCAAGATACTAGTGAAAGCTTAATGTTTTTTGCTCAAAATTTGTGATTTTTGAATTTGAGTATGGAATGATATCTATCTTAAAGGATTATTTTATTATGTCATGTTTGAGTAAAATAGCGTTTTTTTATTTTAACTTTTTGGCTGATTATTGAGGTCTCTCTTTCATTATTTTTTATTCTTTATATTGTATCTAGTTAAGAATCTTCTTGAAAATTGTAATCATGTTAAAACATAAAAGCTAGTAGCTAAACTTGTTAATATTTACTTGAAAATGGAAATTGAATATTTTTTGAATAAACACAAACATAAAAAAGTTATTAATATATTTGCATTTATTATTCCTTAAAGATACTATTTTAATTTATAAAATAAATATATTGGAACAACCAAATATGAAATATAAATGACTAAGTATTTTTTGTACAGGGAATGCAATCTTGAGTTGCCTAGCAGTGCACAAATGTTCTATCTTATAACTGTGTATTTATTATATTAATTAAAATATCGGTATCGGTATCGGTAAATATGGCCTCGGCACCTAAAAATAGAGTATCGGTATTGGGATTGGCCTCTTTTCGGTATCGGTACATCCTAATAATAAATAATAAAAATATAAATAATAATAATAATAATAATAATAATAATATAAATAATAATTAAAATAAAAAATAAAATAAAAAATTAAAAATAGAATAAAATAAAAAAGTAAAATAATAATATAATAATTATAATAATAATAATAATAATAATAATAATAATAATAATAATAATAATAATAATAATAATAATAATAATAATAATAATAATAAATAATAATAATAATAATAATAATAATAATAATATAATAATAATTAATAATCAATAATA
>JABUQX010025523.1:10000-26760 GCA_015478945.1 Trachelipus rathkii
TTGCGTTGTAAATTATGCAGATATGTGACAGCGAAATATATCTCTGTATTTAATGATATCGACAGAAGCTTGAACTTATAGCAGATACTTCAACATCGAAAACAAATTGTATGTGCAAACTAAGGGGACACACACCACGCACACGCACAACGCCACACACAACACACACACACAACAACACACACAACACACACACACACATCAACACACACACGCACGCACGCACGCAACGATAAAATATATGATTGTGTTCATAACTCTTGCGTTGTAAATTATGCAGATATGTGACAGCGAAATACATCTCTGCATTTAATGATATCGACAGAAGCTTGAACATAGCAGATACTTCAACATCGAAAACAAATTTAATTTCATTTAACATTTAACTCATTCTCTGACTACAATATAAATGTAAAATGATTATAAAATACATGGCCAACCGAAAGTGTAAAGTTCTTTTATATACACCCTGTGAGCAATCGTTATTGTAATATTTCTTTTATATACACCCTGTTTATAAATTAATGTTTCATAATATCTAAGCCAAGTTAATTAGTCTACAAGACGAAAATTCATTTGTAAATTCTGTATTATTCTCACTCTCATCCAATTCCCCCACTATATTTTTAACTCTTACAATCCACTCTCACCTATTTCGAAAGGTCTTAAGGTAATAATTATCAAGAGGAAAATAAAAAAAAATCTTCATCCATGCACAAAATATTCCAAAAAAAAACCTCAGCATATTAAGGAGTCAATCCAACTAAAAAAAACAAAAAAACACGTTAATAATTACAAATTTTCAAAATCATCATTTGTACTTTCTTACAACAAGAACTAAATAACAGATAAACAAAATCTCTTTAAATAATGACATGCGATATCATATGATGAAGCATACCATAATAAATTTACTTAAAACCGTCGCCACAGATCACAAAATCTGTCGTAATTATAACTAATTAAGAACAGGCCCAGAGAGTAATTGGGCATTTTTATTTCATTAAATCAAACTTACACACACACACACACACACACACACACACACACACACACACACACACACACTTTCCGAAAACAACAAGATACAGAGAGAGAGAGAGAGAGAGAGAGAGAGAGAGGAGAGAGAGAGAGAGAGAGAGAGAGAGAGAGAGAGAAAGCAATGACTACACTACAAACATACACAATATATATATATAGATATATATTATATAATATTATATATATATATATATATATATATATATATATATATATATATTATATATAAATATATATAGATATATATTCAATATATATATATATATATATTATATATATGTTTCGATATTTCTATATATATATATATATATATATATATAAAAATAATATACAATATATATATATATATATATATATATATTATATATATATAAAAAGTAGGGAATGTTCCTATCAATCAGTTAAATAAAGGTGAATTAAATAAAATAAAAAAGTATCAACTGAAAACATCAACAAGGCATAAAGTGAAGAACGCTCGACATCTTTTCGTCTTTAGCACGTAAAAGACCATTTTAAGAGTTAATAAATAAAATCAGGGAGGATGCAAGTGACAGAGAGAGGGAAAAGGATAAAGGAGGGGGGGAGAGAGAGAGAGAGAGAGAGAGAGAGAGAGAGAGAGAGAGAGAGAGAGAGAGAGAGAGAGAGAGAGAGAGAGAGAGAGAGAGAGAGAGAGAGAGAGAGAGAAGAGAGAGAGAGAGAGAGAGAGGGAGAGAGAAAGAGAAAGAGAAAGAGAAAGAGAAAGAAGAGAGAGAGAGAGAGAGAGAGAGAGAGAGAGAGAGAGAGGAGAGAGAGAGAGAGAAGAGAGAGAGAGAGAGAGAGAGAGAGAGAGAGAGAGAGAGAGAGACAAAGAAAAAAAAGAAGGAAAGAAAGAAAGAAAGAAATTAAGACAGGTAAAGAGACAAAGAGAGAAAAAGAAAGAAAAAGAAAGAAAGAAAGAAAGAAAGAAAGAAAGAAAGAAAGAAAGAAAAGAAAAAGAAGAAAATAAGACAGATATAAAGAAAGAGAAAGAAAGAAAAAAGAAAAAGAAACAAACAAACAAACAAATTAAGAGAGAGAAAAAGAAAGAGAGAAATAAGGAAAGAAAGAAAGAATAGGGGGAAGAGAGAGACTCCTCCCAACGACTTCAACATCGCAGGCACACGTGTTTGAGGAGAAAAGTAAAAAATTGCGCATCTATTCTCAATAAAGTCTTGTTGCTTATAAAAGAACATTCGGGAATTAAAAATGAAGGAACGGTTGCGTTTTATTCTTCTCTTTATTATTCGACAAACAAATTTCGAAGTCTTAAAGCTGAAAAATAACAAACAAACAAACAAACGAACGAACAAACACACACACACACACACACACACACACACACACACACCCAATATATATATATATATATATATATATATATATATTATATATATATATATAATATATATATTATATTATATATATATATATATACTATATATATATATATATATATATATATATATATATATATATATATATATATATATATATATATATATATATATATATATATATATATATATATATATATATATATTATATAATATATTATATATATATTATATATATATTATATATATATATATATATATATATATATATAACATGGAATGTTTCGCACTATAAAAAAAGAAGTATAACTTCCCTTAGCCATTCCATAATTCCATTGGAAAAATTATTATTATTATTATTATTATTATTATTATTATTATTATTATTATTATTATTATATTAATTATTATTAATTATTATTAATTATTATTATATTGTTAATTTGAAACGCATTAATGTTCTATCCATATAAATTGTGATTAATGTATCAATTACCGTTAAACATCTACTAAATACACCCAAAAAAATACATTTACATCACAATATAAAAAACACTGTACAATCATACAAAAATATTCATGCATTATAGCATAAATCTGTGTATCTAGCAATCAAATCTATGTATTATATTCTATAACATTAGTTGAATATATTTGTGCCTGAATATCAACTTCACATACTGCACACAAAAATATTTACGTTCATTACATATATTTCGTTGGTTACAATAAACTCAATATATTACGGCACAAAAAATATATTTCCATATCATCAAATATTATCTGTGCCTTTATAACAGTTAACCTTGTATATTACGACACAAAATATTTTCCCATTTCATCACATATATCAGTCTAAAACTCAACTCAATTACAACGCAATAATATGTTCTCATGATCATCAAATATATATATATATAATATACTACTATATATAGTATATTATATATATATATATATATATTATATATATTATATACTATATATATAGTTATGTATATATATATATATAGTATATATATATATGATGTATTTAAGTATATATATATATATATAGTATATATATATGAATATATTATATATATTATTAGTATATATATATATATTATAGTACTATATATATAATATATTATAAGTATTGCAATGGACCGCAGCTTAAATTTTTATAAAGTTATACCCCAAATGTATTTTCACCATACTAGGATACGATCCTGGACTTAGCAGATTGAGGCGTGGCATGTGTTTGACCACTACTCTACGACGAGACAAAAGAAAACCGAGAATACTTCTACTGTCAAAGAAGAGCATTACACGGTTCCTCCCGGTCGCACTCGAACGTAGGGCCAAAAAAGGTAAAGTAATGCTCTTCTTGGACAGTGAAGTATTCTCGGTTTCTCTTTTGTTTCGTCGTAGCGTAGTGGTCAAACACATGAGCTCATATTGTTCTCTAGGTTCCGGATCGTATCCTAGTATGGTGAAAATACATTAGGGGGGTCTTTATTTATTATACAAATTTTAGCTGCGGTCTATTGCAGTATTTACTTTCATTATACATAATAACCCCGGGTTTATGGTATTATTATTCACCCTGCGCGTACCCGGTTTGGCCCTACGTTCGAGTGCGAGCGGGAGAAACTGTTGTAATGCTCTTCTTGGACAGTAGAAGTATTCTCGGTTTTCTCTTTTGTCTGGTGTACGTAGTGGTCAAACACCTGCACGCTCATCTGCTAAGGTCCAGGATCGTATCTTAGCATGGTGAAGTAAATTACTATACATATTATTACAAATTTAAGCTGCGGTCAATTGCATTCTTACATTTAATAAAAGATGGCCCCCGGTTTATGGTATTATTCTCAAATGAAGTTGTAGACTTGTTTGGCCTACGTTGAGGTGCGAGCGGGAGGAACGTAGTAATGCTCTGCTTGGGCAGTAGAAGTATTCTCGGTTTCTCTTTTGTCTCGTCGTAGCGTAGTGGTCAAACACATGCACGCTCATTCTGCAGGTCAGGATCGTTCCTAGTATGGTAAATACATTTGGGGTACTAATATTTTATACAAATTTCAGCTGCGTCCATTGCAGTTCTTACATTTAATAAAAGATGGCCCCCGGTTTTATGGTATATTATTCACCATGCGCGGTACCTTTGTTTGGCCTACGTTCGAGTGCGAGCGGAGGACTGTTAGTAATGCTCTTCTTGGACGATAGAAGTATTCTCGGTTTCTCTTTTTGTCTCGTCGTAGCGTATGGTCAACCATGCACGCTCAATCTGCTAGTCCAAGGATCGTTATCTAGTAATGGTGAAAATACATTTGGGGGTTATAAAATTATTTATACAAAATTTTAAACTCTGGTCCATTGCAGTTCTTACATTTAATAAAAGATGGCCCCCGGTTTATGGTATTATTATTCACGCAATGCGCGTACCTTGTTGGGCCCTACGTTCGAGCGCGAGCGGGAGGAACTGTTAGTAATGCTCTCTTCTTGGACAGTAGAAGTATTTCTCGGTTTCTCTTTTTGTCTCGTCGTAGCGTATGGTAAAACACATGCACGCTCATCTGCTAAGGTCCAGGATCGTATCTTAGCATGGTGAAAAATACATTTTGGGGGTATAAATATTTATACAAATTTAAGCTGCGGTCAATTGCAGTTCTTACATTTAATAAAAGATGGCCCCGGTTTATGGTATTAATATTCACACATACGCGCGGTACCTCTGTTTGGCCTACGTTGAGTGCGAGCGGGAGGGAACTGTTAGTAATGCTCTTCTTGGACAGTAGAAGTATTCTCGTGTTTGACCACTACGCTACGTAGCGTAGTGGTCAAACACATGCACGCTCATCTGCTAAGGTCCAGGATCGTATCCTAGTATGGTGAAAATACATTTGGGGGTAATATAATATTTATACAAATTTAAGCTGCGGGTCCATTGCAGTTTCTTACATTAATAAAAATAACCCCCGGTCTTGGTATTTATTCACCATGCGCGGTAACCTGTTTGGCCCTACGTTCCGAGTGCGAGCGGGAGGAACTGTTAGTAATGCTCTTCTTGGAAGTAGGAGTATTCTCGGTTTCTCTTTTGTCTCGTCGTAGCGTAGTGGTCAAACACATGCAAACGCTCATCTGCTAGGTCCAGGATCCGTATCTGTTGGTGAAAATACAATTTGGGGGTATAATATTTCATACAAATTTAAAGCTGCGGTCTATTGCAGTACTTACATTATACATAATGACCCCCGGTTTTGGTATTATTATTCACCATGCGCGGTAGCCTGTTTCGGCCCTACGTTCGAGTGCGAGCGGGAGGAACTGTTAGTAATGCTCTTCTTGGACAGTAGAAGTATTCTCGGTTTCTCTTTTGTCTCGTCGTAGCGTAGTGGTCAAACACATGCACGCTCATCTGCTAAGGTCCAGGATCGTATCCTAGTATGGTGAAAATACATTGGTATAATATTTATATATATATATAGTATACATTTGATAAATATATATGTCTTTTTATCACATATATATATATATATATATATATATATATATATTATATATATATATCTATATATATATATTATATATATAATATATATATCTGTGCCTCTATAACAATTAACTCAGTACATTAAGACAAAAAAAATATTCAAATTTCATCACATATATCTGTCTAACAATAAAAAAAAAAAATACATTTTTTTTACAGTTCACCACCACTCACGGGCTAGGCCCTTTTCAAGGAGGAGGCAGAAAATAAAATATAGAAACCCCCCACAAAAATATTAACATTTAATTACATTATCTCTTCCTAACAATTAATCCATTAACATATAAAACTATTTACATTATCATCACACATACATATCTGCACCTAACAACTCGATGAAGTACCATGCAAATATATTCACATCTCTTCCCATATATCTGAGAGGTTCTTTCGTAGCACGACAAAATATAAGAACATAAATATCGCTACTCCAAACGTAATTAATAATTACATCCTTAAAATATGTATGTAGTTTCTAAATGGAGAAAGAGCCTCCGTTCCTGTTAATCTTCTCATTAACTTTAAGTCATAAATTCAAGACTCTTTATGCATACAGTAAATCACCAAAATTTAGTTCACATTAAATAAAAAATGACAAACAAATTATTACTGAAATTTTTTCCATTAATAATTATGCGTGAAAAATTCTGGTTGTAGTAAGTAGCAGTAGTAGTGGTAATAGAAGTGGTAATAGCAAATTTATAATTAATACTCTTTCTATAAATATAGTTACAACAAATAAATAATAATAATAATAATAATAATAATAATAATAATAATAATAATAATAATAATAATAATAATAATAATAATAATAATTAATAATAATTACTATAATTCAAAAATAAGAAATCTCAGTCCTGAGTCAAATAATGAACTATTATTAACATAAAAAATAATTTAACTAATATTAATAATTAATAATAATAATAATAATAATAATAATAATAATATATAATAATATTAATAATAATATTATTTAATAATAATAATAATAAAAATAATAGTAATAATCAATAATAAATAATAATACCGTAAAAGAAATAACAATGAAATAATAATATATATAATAATAATAATAATACTAAAAAATAATATCAAACTTTGAAAATAGCAATAATAATTAATAAAATAATAACTAATAAATAATATCGTTTTTCATTATTATTTCATCTATTAAATGTAAAAGTCATGGGTTCATTTACTGAACGTATCAAAAGTTTATTTATGATGATTTATTCCTATTATATTTGGCAGTAGTAGTCTAGTGCAGGTTTAGTAAACTAGAATTAAGAAATATATTTGTTTATATAAAAAAGAAACGGTGACGCAATGTTTTATATAGTTTCTCTCGCAATTATGAGTCCTTATAAACAACTCATGAATTTTTACATATAACTGAACTACTTTTACTACTTTCTTTTGTTAATTCATTAATTTAATTGATATTAAACTGACCATGGATGCATCATACCTTATGGGTCTAATTTTAAAGTATATGTGCGAATAAATTCTTTCTTAAGTATTTAATTATATATATGTGAATAAAATTAATAAATATAGGAATAAATATTGGAAATAATTTTGTAGTTTTTATATATTATATTATTAATATATTATTCAAATTTTATTAATTTTATTGATTTAACAGTCATTGTTAAATCAAAGATTTTTAATATCATTTATTAATAACTATTTCAGATATCATTCATATATAGTATTTAATTATTTATAATTTATTTATTATCATTATTTTATATATTACTAATAATTTATAGTGGAGTATCTCAAATACTATAGTTATATAGTGAGATATTACTCCTACATTCTGAATGGGATGTTACTACTTAATATTTAACTGACATCATTGTTTGTGTCCTTATTATTAATTATTAATTAATTAATTTTAATAATTTATTAATTATTACTCGTAGATCCTCTTTCACACTGACAAATTTGATAATTAAGATATAATATAATTTATATTATTATTAAGAAACAGTTATCATTTAACGATAATCTCTTTTTTACTCATTCTTCTTCGTATATCTTTTACAATTTGTTTTTATGTTTATAAATCATAGTTATTAAAAATATATATATTTTAGATATATTTTATTATTAAATTTAATACATGGTGACTACTCATCTGATTCTCAAAATTTAAGTTATAACCTGTATTAAATTATGTGTCAATTTATTTATTTTATTATTCATATATTACTCTTATTATATATTTATATTAATGTTCATATATAATATATATAATTTAATCAATATATATATTATTATATATTATAAATGTCGTTTATTAAATTTAAGATTAGAATAATAATTAAAGAGGTTCTAATAATAACTTAATAAATTAATATATAATTATATATTTATAGTTGTAACTATCTTATACAATGAATACAAGTAATATATACTTCATACTAAATCTAATAAGATTAACTAGACTAAGAAGTTAATAATAATATTTAATATTATAATAATAATATGAATCTATAATCTAAACCTAACTAATCTATTACACGATACATCTAATGGGTATAATTTAAATATTATCAAACCAGAATTTAATTATATATTCATTAACTACATAGGAGTGGCATATATATAATATATACCAAATTACTTTACTGTAACCCATAATTAACTCAACTACGCTCATTTTAATACAAAATTGTCAATTTCATATCCTTATTCTGTGATTCACTATATAATATTTTAATCATTAAATTTATTATTAAATATTTGTATAAGATAATAATTTAAACATAATTATGGGTTTAGATTAACTTAATGATTTATGGCATAAAAAGCATCTATTTGTGAAATGTTATCTATGAAAACTTAATAAAGATTAATGTAAGAATAGAAGTTATAACAGGATATAACGGACTAGCTTTCATTAATAATAATCAATTCCACAATGATATATAAGAATAAACTACATAACTAATTTAATAACAATAATTTAAAATATCAAATCTAGAGTATTAATATATAATAATGAGCTATATAGATTAAATTTATCATATATAACGTTTTGGATGAGCAAGTGATGAAATATTTAATGTATACTTTATACTTTTGATCTAAGTAAGTTCTAATAAACTAGAATAAGAACCAAGATTTGAGGAAGAGATGTTGAAATATTAATATAAATTATTCATGGGTGTTCAAGCGGGAGATTTGTTAGTGGTGCAAGAATGTTGTGAATGATGTAATAATATAAAATTAAGTTAATTTTATATATGTTCAAATGAATATACAGTTGTTAGGCAGATTATATGATTAAATTTAATTGTATTAATAATAATATAATATATTGGATTGGGGTTTCTATCATTAATTTTACTGTCCTCTCTTGAATAAATAAGGGCACCTTGACCACGTATAGTGGTGGTTGAAATACTTGTTAAATAAAAATAATGTTATTAATTTTTTAATCACATTTACTTATTTGTTTATACTGACAGACTCTTATAATCACATAATTGTGATGATATATAGTTGAAAATAACTATCCATTTTTATATAATAATGTTTGCTTCTTAATGTTTATTCAATGACGATTTAAAATACTATATGAATAATTAAAATAATATAAATAGTAATAATAATACTAACATAAAGGTACTAATATAATTAATATATAAATAATTAATTAATAATATATTATAATTTAATAATAATTAATAATTGAAAAATAGTCAATATATATTAAATATAAATTAAATATAATAATTAAATAATAATTAATTATATAATATATAAATAATTAAATGATATATTATAATTATAATTAATATAAATAAATAATTTATATAATTTATAAATAATAAATTAATAATTAATATGATATAAATAAAAAATTAGGTGATAATTAATAATAATACATAATATATTATAAATTTATATAATTAAATAAATATAATAATAATTATAAATTATATAAATTAATAAAAATTAAATATTATAAATTACCAACTCAATAATCAATATTAAGTTTTTTTCACCAATTAATGGAGAACATACTAACTTCACTGGACCTATAAGCAGATGAGCAGATGTCATAGTGGTTTTGACCCGTAACGACTACGGAACGAGGAAAACAAAGAGAAACCGAGAAAATAATTTTATGGTGCCAATGAAAGAGCAATACTAACAGTTCCTCCACGTGTTTTCGGCACTCAGAACGTAAGGGGCCACACACGGTACCGCGATGGACTGGAATAAGTAATAGTTAACGGGGGTCATTTCCCTTATTAAATTGTTATATATTTTTTGCGGTTTAATCAGTGGTGTGCTTTTTTTGCCCTTTACAATGTCTTAAAATATAACCTGGACAGTAATTCACAGATGTATACAGCAATGTATCAAGATGGGATTAATAATAATAATAATTAATATTAATAATATAATAATAATATATAAAATAATAATAATAATAATATAATAATAATAATAATAATAATAATAATTATATAATAATATATAACAAAGTAATAATTTTAGTAATAATAATAATAACAAATAATAATATAATAAAATAATAATAATAATAAATATATCAATAGTCGTTGTATAAAAATTATAACAATATAATAATATTTAAAATATTTTTTTTTTTTTTTTTTTTTTTTGTTTGTTTTGTTTTTTTTTTTTTTTTTTTTGTGAAAAAAAGTTTAGCTGATAGCAGGACCATCACGGTACCAATGAAAGCGGGTGGGGGAGGGGCGCAACACTTTAGGGCCTGCGTTTTGAAAATTAAAATCAGATCCATGGGAGGCCTGTCATATCATGTTTCAAATGTCCAAAAAAAGATTAATGATTGGTGAAATGAATATTCAGTCAGTCCAATAAATAATTAAGAAAAACTAAAATAAATTTTTTATTCCTTGCATTGTTCATCAGTTCTTAAGATTTAACATAATATTAAAATCAAAATCCTATAAGAATATTTTCACACATTCTTGAAGTAAAGAAATAGTGTTACTGCTAAAATGGGCAAGATTCAGGATAAGATATGGATAATTCTCTTTATGAAAGGTGTTATGGACGTAAGTAAGGAATAACGACCAGCGAAAATAGCGGTCCAGATGGAACAAGTCAAGTGAAGATATGATGAACAGAGTGCGGGGTGTGGCGACTGTGGCAAAAAATTTTGCAAATGGGAGGAGGGTCACGTGACATATAGTGACTGTGTGTAGTTTGAATCCAGGTTAGTGTGCCTATACGGAGGCGTGCAAGTAATCACCTCGTTAGCGCTTTCGTCTGTGGGAGGAAGACACATAAACTGTGGTGGTTTCACGATATTTCGGCTTTAATGTTTCTAAGGTCCTCCTTCTGTCCCGCCGGATCACTTCGTCGTGTTGGTTTTTTGCGATGTTTTTTTTTGCCAGCACTTGCCAACAGATGGATCGAAAGCCGCCGTGGAGAGCAGGAATAGTAATCAGTTCGATGGGAAGGCGGCCTTGTGTCGAAATGGTAATAGGGGCATCGGGAGGTACCTGGAACAACTCGGGAAAGAGGAGGCGGCCATTATGGCCTCTCTATCAGCGATTTTCAGTTGCCAGTTACCCCCTCATGAGAGGGAGTCCAACATAAATAAATTTGTTTCTTAGGGAGTGGAGAGTCGAAAGAATTGCTTTGCACAGCTTGATATGACCTCATTGCGTCGTTTTGTAGAATAAGGGGTTTTTAAACAGTGCTTGTAGGTGGCGGGCGCTAAAAGGAAGCGAGTCCGCTGAATAAATGACCATTGTGAGTTGATCTTTGGTTTAAGGATTTAGCATTCGAAGAAAGTGGCAATTCATTATAGCCGTTAACATTGCTGTAATAAAATTGAAGCATAGGGGAAAATGGGTTATGGGGAGAGGTTGCGGTTCAGGAAGACAGTGCAGAGAGTAATAAGCGGCCCACACTGTCCCCTATTTTTAGAGCTTCCGACAGTAAACACTTGGTGGTCAGTAGATTTCGATTACGGTTAGGAACTGCGGGTCGTGAGACTAGAAATGATGCTTTAACCAGGGCAGGCCAGGATGGCTAGATTGGAGAGAGATGTGCAAAGCCAAGCAAATGGTATGGAGAGCGGAAATAGCCAGGTCGTGGTACCCTTGCGTCAAAAGAGAAAGCAGGAAGCACCTTTTGAAAAGGGATGGTGAGGAAACTAAAATTTGTGTTATGAACCGTCTTTTGCAAATGGCAAAGTAAATTAGGGAATTCTGAGGTACCTGCCTGCAGAATCGGTGTCCAGAGCAGACGGTTATTGGGTTTGAAAAACGAAGGAAATAACTATGTTTACCAACGATGAGTGTAATTCTCTTTCGAAAGAGAGAGTGGCATTTCAACACATTGGATTCAACTTCCAAGCTCACTACTGGAGGGGACGATTCGAAAAGGCTCCGTGGTACGGATTGCTTTTCGTTTTGGATGGGATCGTAACAGGATGTAGCATGTTGTGGAAAGGCTTGACATAATATTGCTTGGTACAGCCATAATCCAGTTTCGATCGGATTAGGGCTACGTAAGAGACGTAAAAGGGATTTGCGATGCAGCACCCCAAGATTTTGAGGCGAGATGACGTAACAGGTCAAGGGTGCGATGACAAGTGGTTTTTAGGTGTTTAATATGCGGTGCATATTTTAAGTGGTCATACTAGGAATGGTCCTAGAAATTTTGACCTGTGAAGTTACAACGAATGGGCGACCATAATAACGTTAGGGAGTTCGCATTGGGAAGAAGGTGGCAATGTTCTTCGAATTCCCTTTTTTTGTCTTCTTGAAAAGCACTGCTTGAGGTTTTGGTGGGAGAAAATGGAAGCCATGGAGCTGGCCCACTGTGAAAATATTTTCAGATAGCTAGTTGAAGTTCGTTTTAGAAGAAGGGCAGCCTGGCACCGGGCTACTGTATAATAGCTAGTCATCGACATATATAGAGAAAAATTGACGTCGTGGAATAGAGGTAACAAATAAAATCATTGAATCACAAGAGCAAATAGTAGTACCACTAAAACACTACCCTTACCCCTGCGGAACGCCTTCATCAGAGTAAAGTGCGCGTGACCAGAATAGAAGAGCCCGAACATTGTAGTCAAAGATAAGGCATTTTGATAATAGACCTTTACTTCTTAGAAAACCCAAGGAATGGCAGTTTTAAGGAGAATCCCAGTTCTCCCGTTGTGTCGTAAGCCCTTTTCCACAGCAAACAAAAGACACCAAGACCATCCACAGTTGAGAAAGGCTTCTCGGATGTATGGTCTAATTTAACGCTAGGGGCTCCGCAGTCGAGCGATTTTTGCGGTAGACCAAATTGGAAGTTTGAGAAATCTTGACGGCTCTCCAGAACAGGGAGTAAGCGGCCAAAAACATTTTTCCTCCATTAATTTACACGGAGTGACGGTCAGCGAAATTGGTCTTTGTTTGTCTGCCAACTTCGGATCTTTCTCAGGCTCAGGTTTGGGGATAGGATTACAAAGCTGTAGCCCGAAAATATGATGGAAGAAGAGATTCGATCGCAGAATTCTGGGTTATATAAAGTCAGCAAAAATCTGACGCGGTGCCGAAGGATGTGTTTGATATGATCGGAGCATGATGTAAGAAATCATGTCTGTGTCTGGACCAAGGGCAACGTCTTTGCTTATTTTGCAATGCAAGTTTTTTGATAACTTCTGCAAGTGTAAAAGACCGGTTTGTACGGTATGATCTTCTCGCTCGCGCTGGTTGAAGGTGCAAGTAGAGCGTGCATCGGCTCTTCGTTTTTTGAAAAAGGGCCCATGACGCTACTGACCTCGAATGGCTGCATGATAAAGCTATAACCAGCGCATCCTTTAACACCGGCCGGAGGCTGAAAATCGTATCAGTTATTTTCAGGCCCCATAAACGGAGGACTGTGGTAGAAGAGTCTTGGAGCGACGAGATATTTTCTGTGTAATTTTCCAACACTAAGGGAAGGGGAAGGTTTTTGTGGAGTTAAACAGTTCGATATGTAGGTTCGCGATAAATTTTGTTTACGTCGGTTTGAAAAACGATTTTAATTCGGCCTAGATCTCGTTCGCTGCGGCTGAGCTTTTAAAAATAATCATGTTTTGGGGTAAAGTAACGCGGGTTGGCCATTTTGTAAATGTGCTGTAAGAGTTTTCTCTTATTCTCTCTCGTTGGCTTGTTTGCGCTACTATCTGGGACCACCAAGGGGTTGCCGACCGCCCGCCTGTCTGAGGAAGACTGTGGAATGCAAGCTTCCTGCCGAGATGATACTTTTTTCTGGAAAGAAGAGCCGGAAAAAGGCATCATGCACAGTCCGGAAATCGGTTTAATTTTAAAAGGTGAGAAGAGGGAATAGCTGTCGCGCCTGATAAAAGGAGCCCTACCACTCCGCTCGATCAATAACGCAACAGCTGGAGTTTTGGGTTTTTTGCATTGGGCTTGGAGCAAGCTCGTTTAATGCTAATTGGGTAATGATCGCTGCCGAATAAATAATCAAAGCGGGACCGGGTAAACGACCCATAAGGGAATGGGAACAAAAGGGAATATCAATACAGGAAGAAGAAGTTTGTGTGTATGGGGTATTAACGTTCATAGGTTGGGAGTTCCTGTGTTTAAGTGCATTCCAGGGAAAGGGGTTAGGAGATCTTTATAGATCTTGGCTTATGTAGAAGTGACAAGTCACATACCGATAATGGGAGTGGGAGGTTGGAAGTCACCTACGTATAAACAACCGGTTGAGCAGGTTTGGCTGTTTGGTGAAGAGATTGTCCAAAGTGTCCGACCTTTAAAATTCAGCTTTACTTGGAGCCACTAGTAAATGATTGAACCATATAGTAAGGCTGGTGTACGAATGGGACAAATAAGTGGAATTCTTGCTGCTTATCTTGCATGAGTTTTTGGTTTGGAGAGGGACTTGGGAATATGGGATAGATTTGTGAATGAAATATTCCTGCTCCTCCTATCATTGTCACCTCTTTTCTATAGAAGTTAACGGCTGATTTGTATTCAGATAGGGTTTTGGTTGAAGGAGTCACGCATGACATAGTCGGGTTCTTGGCAGGCAAAACATCATACACTTTGGTGGTACATATGTTTTATTGTTTGACAAGTTCTTCGAATGATTGTAGTATATCCACGACATTCCATTGACACAAGGAAAGTAGTCATGGTGAGTTATTAATATTATGATGGCGGGTCTTTAGAGACATTGTCTCTATGTGACTGGGGTAATGTTAGAGGTGGGTTCGGATTGAGAGGGAAGGTTGAGAAGGTTGAGCCGTGGGTCTCGGCGAGGAGGGGGAACAAAACCCTGGGGGCCAGGGTAGTCCATACACTACCAGAGATTTGTTAGGTTGTATGACGTCTTTTAGAGAGGAGTTTTTCAGGATGTATTTTGGCTTGGAAAGAGCTTTTGCATCAAACCATGAATGCGTAGATAAGGTTGAATTCAACCGGAATCCCAACTTGTTAGGTGGTTGGGTTTTGGTTAATAGGAAGGAGCTCTCGTATGCTCATGTTTATTAGTTTTGTGAGGCAGTTTCAGAATCCGCTTGCAAAGCAGAGTTCAAGAAATGTGGAAGGGGCAGGTAAGTGTTTCCCGATGGAAATGGGGGAAGGAGGTGTATCCAGAAGGGTTATTGTCTTTTTTTGAGAATGTATTGGGAGGAATATAACACGACCTCGATTTGGTGGGCAATGGGGTCGGGCGGTGTTGGTTCTGTATAATTACAGAATAATTGATATTCCAATGGTATTTCGAGGATCAACGTGAGGTACTACGATCCTGGGGGTAGAACCTCTAGCAATGATTGAGTTGCTGCTGATTGATTGTTGATATGTGTCTCCACTAACGCAGAGTAGACTAAAGGAGTCGTACCGAGATGGAATTTACGTTTCTCTCGGGTCAAGAAGGAAGCATACTTATAACAGTTTTCTCCGTCTTCGCAGCGCGAACGGGCTTAAAGGGGGCCTATAGGAGGGTTAGCTGCGCCTTTGGTGTTGTATTGGATACAAGAATAAACAGGGGCAACTTATGATGTAGGATGATGGGAGGCAGCTTAAATTTGTATTAAAATATTTTCCCCAAATGTATTTTCAGCATACGTAGGATACGATCTGGACCTTAGGATGGAGCGTGGCAAATGTGTTTGAACACTACGCTTACGACGTATACAATAGAGAAAGCGCGAGAATTACTTCTATCTGGTCAGAACCACGAAGCATTTACCTTAACTGCCTTCCTCCGCTCACGCTCACTCGACGTGGCCGAACAAGGTACGGCATGGTTCACATAAATATACCATTAACGGGGGCCATTATATTTAATTTGTCAAAGGGCAATGGACGGCAGTTCATCGATGAAAAAGATTTATACCATGTATTTTACTATTTATCGAGGAATACGATCTTGGCCTGTTAGAGATGATGTGGTCGAGCGAGTGTGTTTTGTCCACTACGCTACGACGGAGACAAAACAGGAGAAATTCGAAGCAGAATTACTTCTTATCTTCGTCCGCGATCTACGAAGACGCCTATTCTAGCGGATAGTGCAGGAAGCAATTAGAAAGAAGAAAATGGGTCGTCGCTACTCCGCAAGCTCTCACATTTCGAATGCGTGGTAGGGCTCGATTATCACAACGGTACCGGCGCACGCGATTAGATATCTCATAATTAACTTACTCTAGGGATATAGAATCCGGGGCCATTAGAGAGCGTGTGCTCTGATATAAATAAAAGGATAAGTACTCGGGGGGAGATAGAATTCATAGGAAAGAAATCCAGAGGCAACTAAAACTGTTCTTGATAGTCTCACTATTAGCATATGTAGAGTCTCTGTAGGCT
>JABUQX010025524.1:0-10000 GCA_015478945.1 Trachelipus rathkii
CTTGATCGGGTGCATGGGATCCTGAAATCTACGAACGTTTGGAAGGCGGGTGGCCCGGATGGCATTTCCTCCCCGAATTGAGCGAGTATGTGCTTCCCGTACCCCGCCTGTAGTATAGGTGGACAACTGACGGCCAAACCGGCTTCCGGAAGTTGTAGCTAAATCTGGCACCCTAATCCGTTAATTTTGCGCTTTTTGGTACTTTTTACTAATTTTACATTTTTTTACTAAATATGCTACTTTTTAACGTTTTGCCAGATTTGGCGCTAAATCTGCAACCTAATCCGTTAAATTTGGCCTTTTTTTAGCATTTTGAGTACTTTTTAGCATGTTTACTACTTTTTTAGCATTTCTGTCCATAATTCAAGGTCAAGATCCCAAATCCAGAGCATTTGGTTGGGATTTCCCCATTGGCAGCCATGCACGTCGACCGAAAGCAAAGACTTGAAAACCACTTACGGAGAATTTGAAAATTCCAGTCATGCGGCAAGCGACTTGAAATTCCATCACTTTCATTAGATTTTAACGGTTATTACGCAAACCTTAGGGTTTTTAAGGTCGTGAGACCGAATTTAAGGTCTTGGAAGACCGTTTGTTGGAGGTTAAGGCCCCAAAATGGCGGAGACCCCAAAAGGGCGACTTTTTTTTGCGTTCCTGAAGTTTTAAATGATCGGCAGATCATTTTTGATGGTCCCAATCGATTTATCGTGATCATTACCCCCATATCGACGTTTAAATCGTATTTCTACGTGCTCTGGTTGGCTTTTAACAATGAAAAATTAATCGAAAAGAAAAATAATTTTACTATAATTAATATTCGATTAATCGCTGTAGTGATGGGTACGTCCGCGTATCTGCCAGCCTTTTCGATGTGAAGGAATAGAGATATAGGTCTGAACTTGGAATATAAGCTATGTATGTGTTAAGCTCGAAACAGTGTTAAATTTCAAGCTCTAGGATGTATATAGAGGGTCACCCCCGAGAGCGTAGCCGCTACGCCCGCGTTTATGCCCTTTGGGCCTTCCCAAACCCGAGATTGAGTTAAGCCCTAAACGCTTAATCATCGACCCAAGTGTTCGATGCGCGTGAGAGAGAGCGCGCGCGCGGCGCATAACATCACCCAAGTTATATTGATTATTATTACGTCGAAGAATCAATTCCCGAAGGAAATCGAATCTGAGTCGGAAAAACGATCCCTGATAAGGATTCTTTTTTTTACGCACGCCGACTTGCCTTTCCGCCGAGGTGGCTTCTTCACATCCGGTTTAGTCCAATATGATATCTGATTGGAGGTTAGAGTGAATCGTATGAGGGTGAAAATTTGGAGGATGGTATATTGGTGATGTAAGCTCATCGAGACGAGATTACGTACCCCTTGCCCCCCCGTAAGGGGGGACCACCCCCTTCATACATTAAAATATTACGTAGAAGACTGGAAAACATGGAGAAGGATTCTGATTCAGAGTCGGAGTGGAATCGGAACGGAGATGAAGCGGATTCGGTTTCGGCAGTCCAGAACCCCCCGGAGGGGACCCCAGTTGAAAAAAAAGAAGAAATTGCATGGAATGCAAAACAGAGAAAAAGAAGAGAAGAAGAAGAAGAAGAATGAGGAAGGAAGAAGAGGAAGGAGGAAGAAGAAGAATGAAGAATGAGGAGGCGTTCTGAGAAGGATCAGAAGTGGTAGTGGCACCGGTTGCTGGAGCGTGCGGTGCTGAGTTAAAAACATTCGATATATAACAACAATGTTGGTGTCTTTATATAGGTTATTGGATCGATAGATTTCGAAAATAATGTTTCAGAACCATCAGAAAAAAAAAAAATTAAATAATAAATAAAATTTTCCTTATTCTTTTTGTTTTAACTTACAAATTTACGTTTTAGCCAACCCTAAATCAGTAAATCAGTAAATCAAAACAACCAACCAACCACCATCCTGCCACCCTCCTGTCCATCCTTATCTATTATCTATTGATCTATGATTCAAATCACATTTCGAGTATCCTTTTGATAAGCATAACATAAAATCAAGTTCTTATACAAAGATCAATCAATAAATTCTATGTGAAACGTAACAAGTTTCACATTAATGAAGGTTTCTAGCAATCATCTGTGAACAAAGAAAATATGTACAAAGACAACCTATCACACCTTAAACACGAATAACTGTTACATTAAACAAAGTTCCACACTTAAAACAGTAAAGTTACTAACATAGCATACAAAAACGTAACTTATTCACACTTTGTCCAAGCATATCTCTAACATAACGATTGTTAAATTACACTAACATGGTAATATTTATTAAAATTTATTCACAACAGTGGTTAATTATCATGCTGATCAACGAATATACTCTATCGTAATAAGCGTTTCCACATCAATAAAGCTAAAAGCATGGCGGTAACATGAACTAAGAAAAAGTATGTACAAAAGACAACCTATCACCACCTGTAAACACGAATAACTGTTAACATTAACAAGTTCCACACTTAACAACAGTAAAGTAACTTAAACATAGCATACAAAAAAGTAAACTGATTCACACTTTGCACATATCTCTAACAAAACGATGTTAATTTACACTAACATGTAATATTTAACTAAAATTTTATACAACATGGTTAATTATTCATACAGGAGCGAGCGAGAGAGTATGCTAACGTAAACAAAAGTTCCACATTTCATTAAAGCTAACATAATCGTTAACATGAACTAAGAAAATAATGTACAAAGACAAACCTATCACAGCCTTAAACACGAATAAACTTTAACATTAACAAAGTCACACGTTAACACAGAAAGAATAACATTGGTTGCAAACGTAACCAATCTACTTTTCAAGCATAACATCTAACGATATTAACGTTAATCTTACACTAACATCAAACACTTAACTAAAAATTCTCACAACATTGGTTAATAATCATACAACGAATATACTCAAACATAATAAAGTTTCCACATCAATAAAACAACATAGCGTAACAGGAACTAAGAAAAATAATGCACAAAGACAAACCTAAACAACAACTTACACACAAATAAACTGTAACATTACAAAGTTCCACACTTAACCACCAGAAAGGCAACTAACGATGGTAGCAAAACGTAACCTAATTTAACTTTTTCAAGCAATCTCAAAACATCATTAACGTTAAATCTTACCACTACACTGTTAATTTTACATTAACATAGTAATATTTAACAAAAAAACAAAAAAAAAATTAGCGTAACCTTACCTAACCTGCATAATATCTGAGGGGTAAAGACAAACAAAGTAAAGTTTTTACTCAATGTAAAGCTGAAACTATGAACATAACGGTACTTAACCACACACACAAACAACCAGACGAGATAAAACAGCTACCATTAACAACTTAGTCAATAAAGCGAACATATGCGGGATTTTACATTAACATAGTAATCATACAAAAATTCAAAAAATTTAACCTAACCATCATAATACCTAACGAGTAAGGACGAACAAAGTAAAGTTTTAGGCTATCTCTTTTTTAGACTCCGCCCCCTTTCAGAAAAAATAAACAACTCTAAAATGGAAAAATGATTTTATCGCTTTAACCATTGATTAATAGTGAGCCAAATACTTATTATATTTGCCCTCTGGCAGGAAATACAAGCATGTAGCAGTCACCATTCGCGTCTACGATAAATATAAATGACCACATCGTTGGAATAACGAAACTCCTCGTTAAGATATCAACAACAGGTGTAGAGTTGCGAGGAGATGTCATCGTACCAGTACAACGAAAAAAATGTCCTACTGACGGAAATCGTAAGCGTAAACAACCTTATAGGTATATGAGATTCTTTCTTTCAGCCAATCAGAAGAGAAGTAAACAAGAAGACAACGTACGAATGAGAACCAATCAGTTCAAAATAGTATATATTCGTTAGACAAACAAACAACAACAACAACCAACCAACAAACAACAAACAACAACAACACAAACAACAACAACAACAACAACAACAACAAAACAACAAACAACAACAGACAACAACAACAACAACAACAACAACAACAATAACCATAGTACAAAAAAAGTTCTTTATATTACCAACCAACGAAATATATGCTAACGTAAAACATGTTTTCACGGTAATAAAGCCAACATAGCAGATTACCAGAACTAAGAATAATAACAATACAAAATCTAACACAACCTTACGCTAGAAAAACAACTAACATTAACATAAGTTCCAATACTTAACAGGCCAGTAAAGTACCTAGGCGCAGCGTACAAAACGTAAAAAAACCCCTAATTTTTTCCCCCCACCCAACTTTTCTCAGCATATCTCTAACATATCAATGTTAATTTTTAACGATTAACAACTGATTTACGTAGCATTAGAGTATCATTTCGGATAAAAACACAAAAAAATGAGTTCTTTATATACTAACATCGAATATATTGCTAACATAACAAGGTTTTCATATTAATAAAGCTAACCATAGCATTCATATGAACTACCGAAAATAATGAACAAACGACAAACTAACACAAACTTAAGCACGTAAGTGTTAAAGTGTTAACATTAACAAAGTCCAACACTTAACACCTGAAGGAACTAACATGGCATACAAAACGTTAACCTATTCATACTTTTCCAAACAATCTCTAACATATTAACGTTAGATTTTACATTGACACAGTAATATTAACAAGAATTTATCATAATCTTGTCCAATTATCATACAAACCCAAACGGAATAACTGTAAACATAACTTAAGTTTTATCAAAATATAAACACAAAAATAAGTTCTTTATATACTAGCCATCGAATATATGCTTAAACGTTAAACGTTTTTTACATTAATTAAAGCTAAACATAACATAACTGAACTAAGAATATACGACAAACCGACAAACCTAACACACCATACGTCCGAATAAACTACTAACATTAAACAAACTTCCGAACTTAACAGCAGTAAAGTACTAACACTTCGCACAAAACGTAACTATTCACCCAGCTTTTTTAAGCATATCTCTAACATATAATTGTTAATTTTACATTAACATCGTAATATGTTAACAAAAATTAGCAAAACCTGTTCTAATATCATCTGACAAAGATGATAATGCTAACGTAACAAAATTTTTTTTACATCAACTTCGTTAAATTTAACAAAAAATTCATCACAAACACACCTTGCGTATGAATAATCAGCTAAACATCTGAAAATTCCATCTTATCAAAGTAAATAGCTAATAGATGCGTACAATACTCGATATTTCCCATTTTCTCGCATCTTAGCAAACAGGTTAATTACCAACTCTGAATCCTTCTCAGACCGCCTCCTCATTCTTCATTCTTCTTCCTTCCTCCTTTCCTCCTTCTTCCTTCCTCCATTCTTTCCTTTCTTTCTTCTTCTTCTTCTTCCTCTGTTTTGCTTCCATGCATTTCTTCTTCTTTTTTTCAACTTGGGGTCCCCCCTCCGGGGGTCTCTGGACTCCGAAACCGAATCCGCTTCCATCTCCGTCTCTGATTCCAACTCCGACTCTGACTCCGAATCCTTTCTCCAATTTTCAGCCTTTACGTCAATATTTAATGTATGAAGGGGTGGGGTCCCCCTACGGGGGACCCAGTGGGACGTAACTTCGTACGAAGTTACGTCACCATCTACACATCCTCCAAATTTTAACCCAATACGATAACTCTTACCTCTATAGATATATATCGGATCAGAACCGTGATGTGAAAGAAGCAACCTCGGCGGAAAGCAAAGTCGGAGTGCGCGTAGAAAAACGATCCCTTACAGGGATTGTTTTTCGACTCAGATTCGATTCCCTTCTGGAATTATTCTTCGCACCGTAAATAATAATAATAACATGGTGTATGTGTATGCGCTACGCGGCGCGGCGCTCTCTCTCTCACCGCGCATCGAACACCTGGTCGATTGCGCGTTAGGCTTAACTCAATCTCGGGTTTGGAAAGCCAAAAGGCATAAACGCGGGCGTAGCGCTACGCTCTCGGGGGACCCCCTATATACATCCTACAGACTTGGAATTTACACGGTTTCGAGAACTTAACACATACATTGAGCTTATATTCCAAGTTCAGACCGTATATCTCTATTCCTGTCATATGCGGAAAAGGCTGGCAGATACGCGGACGTACCATCACTACAACGATTAATCGAATGTTAATTATAGTTAATTTTTCTTCGATTATATTTTCATTTGTTAAAAGCCAAAACCAGAGGCACGTAGAAAGACTAATTAAACGTCGATAATAGGGGTAATCCATCACGATAAATCGATTGAACATCAAAAGATGATTCTTGCCGATCATTTAAAACCTTCAGGAACCAAAAAAGTCCCCTGTTGGGGTCTCCGCCCCCCCTTTGGGGCCTAACCTGCAAAAAAACGTCTTCCCAGACCATTAAATTCGGTCTCACGACTTAAAAACCTAGGTTGACTCGTATCAAACGGTAAAAATCTAATGAAAGGATGGCAAATTTCCAAGTCAGCGCGACATGACTGGAATTTCCAGAGCCTCCGAAAATGGTTTTCAAGTCTTTCCCTTCGACGTGCAGGGCTGCCACTGGGGAAAATCCCCCAAAAATCTCCGGCAGTGCGGATCTGACCTGAATTATGACAGGAAGCTAAAAAAATAGCTAAAAAATGCTAAAAAGTGAAAAAAAAAAATGCTTAAAAAAAGGCAAATTTAACGGATAGTTGCCCAGATTTAGCGACAAAATCTGGCAAAACGTTAAAAAGTAGCAAAATTAGTAAAAAAATGTTAAAAATTAGTAAAAAAGTACAAAAAAAGCGCAAAACATTAACGATTTAGCGGTGGCAGATTTAGCTAACAAATTGGTCAGCCTTCAGTTTGGCGCGTCATGTCCACACCTTTATACTTACTCCCCGCCCCTCGTTCACTATATTCTCTTGTGTGTCTCATTACTAACACTTTCCCTCAGTGTTGACAGCACGCACATGTCCAACTATTCCGAAAAAAGGAGCCGCTCTGATCCTTCTAAACTTATCGCTATATTCTTACTTGTATTCTATCTAAGATCTTGAAACTCACCTTCCTCAACTCTCATTTCTTGAATCATCTGGAATCTCATTTCATTCTTCGATCGCCAGGACGGCTTTCGGGCTCTGGAGTCTACTGGCGATTAATTGTCCTATCTACTTGATTTATGGTCTTCCCCCTTAGGAACTACGGAGACTTGCATGGGCGCTTGACATATCAAAGCATTTGACCCCGGGTATGGCACGCTCACTGCTCTCCAGCTCCCCTCCTTTGGCGTTTCCTCCTTCTCTTTGCTAAATTATGTCTAGCTTTCAAATCGCTCAATAACGGCTGTTGTTGATGGGCGAATTCTTCTTTTCTTTTTACTGGTCAATAGTGGTGTTCCCAGGGTTCTGTCTTAGATTTCCACCTTAGTCCTATTTTTCATTAGGGATCTTCTCACCTGCACATAAAACTCTATTCACTCATATGCCGATGACTCGACCCTTTCATTCTTCAACCTCAATTCAATTCTGCTCCTTCATTTACTTCTAGAATTGCCTCTCGTCTTAATCTTTCCGATTCTATTTCTCGCTTGCTCTGGATAGAATTTCCGGGTGGGGTCGTCATAACCTGTGAAATTCAAATTCTTTAAAAACCCAACTTAAACTCAACTCTTACAAATCTCCCTCTCTAAGACACCTTCCAACTTCCTATCTCTTTCGACGGTTCGCTCGTCTCTCCTGTGACAATTAAACATTCCTTGGCCTTAACATAATTAAAAAAATGTCTTGGAAACCTCCAATCACAACGGTTGCTAGGGCTGCCTCAAAGAAACTTGGAGTTCTGCTTTAGGACTGCGAGACTTTTTTTCCTCTTCTCAAGTTACTCCACTATACAAAGGCCTCATCCGCTCTTGTAATGGAGTGAGGTACTGCTCTTTCATATCTTAGGGGCTCTGGGTCACCCGGCTTTGGACAGAGTCGAGTCAAAAGCCACAAGGCTTTAAGAACTGTTCTGTACTTTCCAGTTCCCTTGACCTCTATCTTTGCGGCACGATGTTGGTGCTTATCTTTTTTCTATAGGTTACCGCAGCGGCTGGGGGGGGGAGGCTTATCACTCGCGTACCTCCACCTTTACGTCGTCCTCGTAGAACAGGTTGCTGTGTCTGCGACATGAGCTTGTGTTCATGTTACGATAAAACTCCAGGCTAGTTCGCTGCCGGTGTTCCTTCTTTCCTGCCACCTCTGTTCTGTTGAAAATTCTTTCCATCTTCTGTGTTTCTGCTGGAATTTAATCTCCCCCACTTTAAAGCCTGCGTCTGTGCTCATCTGCCTAATTTACTTTAGTTGTTGACTTCTGAGGCGTATAACACCCCCTCCTTGAATGGGGCTCTGCCCGTGAGTGGTGGTATTTGATTAAAAAAAAAACATAAACATGAACGGTAAAAATATAATTTTTACAACCCACATAATCTGAAAGGTCGAATTTCACCTTTACATAACCTATAAATAAATATACGTTTGAATAAAGGAAAGAAAACAAATACATTTTTAGAATTTATGCAAGAGAAAAAATTCTGGCTTTGGCCTGCCCGTTGATTATAATATATAATAATAGATATATAATATATTATAAATATATATATAATATATATATATATAATATATATATATATATTATTATATATATTATATATATATATATTATACTATATAATATATATATGTATATAATTATATATATATATATATATATAAATCTATACTAATATATAATATATATATATATATATTATATATATAAATATATAATATATATTATAATAATAATATATATATATATATATATATATATATATATATATATATATATTATAATATATAATGAAGGTATCTTTTGATTATTCAGCACTTGGACCTTTTATTTTTTCTTTAAAGTTATGATTTTTTCCCTTCTTTTAAATTAAATTTCTTCGAAAGATTCTGAAAAGAAAGGCATAAAAATCTCGTTCTAGTTCAACTCTATTTTTGGACAACGTTACAAAAGGTCACTTTATATCTTTTTTTCTTCTATTATTATTATTATTATTATTATTTTATTTATATTATTATATTATATTAATATTATTATTATTATTATATTATTATTATTTATTTATTATTATTATTTATTATTATTATTATTATTATTATATTATTATTATTATATTATTATTATTATTTATTATTTAATTTTTTTAATTATTATTGTTATTATTTTTATTTATTATTATTATTATTATTATTATTATTATTATTATTATTATTATTATTATTATTATTATTATTATTATTATTATTATTATTATTATTATTTTTATTTTTAATTATTTTATTTTTTATATGTATTATTATTGATTATATTATTATTATTTACGAATTTTCCCAATGAATAATATTAAACATTATTTAGTAGTTTAAAGTCTAATTTAGTGATGTTTGACATAAATTTTATCGGAACACGGATAAGGGTGGATAAGAACCTTCATAGATAACCGGAGTAACAGTTTGAATGAAAAAAAAATCCGCAATCTGAACAGAATCTCATCCTTTTTAGATGCTATGCAAGAAATCGTCGTGATATAAGTTTTCCCCAAGACATTTTTTTGTTTATTTTACAGACAAATTTTTTTTTGTAGATTCAAAAGAGGGAGCTGATTTGAAATAAGTGGAAGAATATAGGGTTGAATCACAGGCACAAAAGTTAACAGAGATAGAAAGTTAGAATTTCAGCTAAGAAGATCGTTGACGAAAAGTAAAAATAAAGTTGAAGATAGAACAAAACTTTGAAGAAAACGGCATTTAAGAGGAAAGAAGGAAGAGGTCTCTCCATTAGGGGTGCTTATATGGCGAAACATAAGTAAATAAAAAGAAAGAAGACACTCAAAGGTAGTGACTTAGAAAGTAGTCGCCGGCCTTACAAAATCAAAAGTTTTCAGCATATTACGCTCCATCATACAAATTTTTTAAA
>JABUQX010025524.1:15000-17500 GCA_015478945.1 Trachelipus rathkii
TAGGAAGATGAAGAAGTCCACATTTGCCAGATATGGGAAAATGGAGCATGCAAGAAAAGCGGATTGAAAAAACTAAAAAGGCAATCTACTAGTTAAAAAGACATTCAACCTAAATATCTTCTAGAAAAATAAAAGGTAGAAATCCAAGTAATTAGATGGAATAATGAAAACTGACGAACGGAAATCAAAGTTATCAGTTAAAGAGGCAATCAACTTGCTATCCTAAAATTTGCAAGATGGCTGCTTGCACAATTACAGCTTTGCTTCCTATTCCTTTTCAAGTGAATGTTGAGAGCTTATTTTCTGCTTTTAAAATAATAAAATCGGATCTAACATTAAAGGAGGATTTTATTGATGTTTTTATTTTTAAGAAACAATTGTTCTGAATAAATTTATATTAAATACTCTTAAGAAGAAATTTATGTTAAAAGTTAGGAAGAAAGTAATGAATAATAATATATATAATATATATATAATATATATAAATATAATATATATAATATTATATATATATATATATATATATTATAATATATATATATATATATATATATATATATATATATATTAATATATTGATATATATATATACTACCTATATAATATATTAATATATATATATACACAGATATATATTATTCATATTTAAAATCTGCTTTTGAATAAAATTACGTTTATATAATGTTCAGCTCATAGTTCCAACGAGGAATTATTTTTAAACTTTAGGATGAAAAAAATCAAAAATATGATTTTTATTCTTTTAGGAAAAAAAAAATAATAAATATTATTTACGTAACATGTACAGGCAGTTCATCGTTAAAAGAGGAATTATATTAAAATTAGGAAGAAAGTGAATGATTCCTTTTCTGTATTTCTTAAAATTCTTATTTCTATAAAATATTTTCTAAGTTTTAAATTCTAAGTTAATAAAGATGTCATTAACAAACATTTAATTTCATCATACCCTCAAAATTTTGTATCAGAATTAATGATTTCATGACTGTAAATGGAGAAGGAATTATAACAAGGGGCCGGAGCCGGCAAAGTCGGAGCCGGAGGTCGAGCCGGAGTTCGGCAGCAGAACAATTTAAAATGCCGGGCCGGAGCCGGAGTCGGCAGCCGGTAAATGTTTAAAATACTTTGGAGCCGGAGCCGGAGCGGAGCCGGGTAATTTTAAATATTGAACCGGAGCCGGAGCCTGAACCGGGGCCGAATTTTCAATTAATTGTTCCGGTGCATGCGAGAGTCGGAGCCGGAAAAAATTGAAGGCTCCGCAGCCCTGCTTTCATTTATTCTCTCATTTACTTCTTTCTTCACATCACACAACCCCTAATGCCTTCATTCTCATATTTACCAATCCTTCTCACGCCTAACACGCCCATATAATATATATATAATATTATATATATTATAATATATATAATAATATTTAGAAAGAGATATATATATGTATAAATCAGAATGTTTATTAATATAAATTTAATATAAAGATATATATATATATATATATATATATATATATATCTATAATATATATTACTAATATAAAAAGTATATATATATAGATATAATATATATATATATATACTATTATATATATATATTTACAGATTATCATCACTCCACGGGCTGTGCCCTTTTCAAGGAGGGGTCAGAAAAGAAATTACAGAAAACCCCACCCAAGCCTAACGCAAATCTCTCAGGTGAGAGCAGACATGGGCTTTAAAGTGAGGAAGATTAAATTCAGTTGGAAAAAAGACAGAAGATGGCAAGGAATTCCACAGAATAGATGTGACTGGAAAGAAGGAGTCACCACAACAATCAAGTCTGTGGTTTTCAATACTTACTCCAAATTCATGTGAGAGCAAGGCACCCTTTGTGCAACATGGGTGACACAATGAAGGTGGAATGAGAGCGGCCAACTCCCCAGAGCATCTGCCGTTGTAGTACCTATAGAAAAGAGATAGTGCGCCAACATCATGTCGCAGAGATAGACTGTCAAGAGAGTTTGAATGTAAGGGACAGTTTATTAGTCTCCTAGCTTTAGATTCAACTCTATACAATAGAAGGGTGAAACAGGAGCCCCCCCCCCAGATGCGGGAACAGTACTCCAAACAAGGGCAAATAACTGTGCAGAGGAAATAAATTCCCGCAACCTAAACAGAATTACCCAGTTTCTTTGAGGCCACCTTAGTAACAGTTGTGATATGAGGTTTCCAAGAAAATTTTTGTTTATATTCAAACCAAGAATGTTTATGTTGTCAACAGGTGAGACGTTAGAGCCGTCGAAAGAAATAGGAAAGTTGGGAGGTGATTTTGAGAGGGAGATAAAAAGATGTTGAGTTTTTAAAGAGTTAAATTTCACAAGGTTGCGGTGGCCCCACCGGGATGTCCCATCCAGGTCAGCAAGATTAGAATCGGAAAAGTTGAAAAAGAGTTGCATAAGAATGAACAGAGTTAGAAGAACAGCTGAGGAGGTCGTTGATGAAAAGTAAGAATA
>JABUQX010025524.1:22500-38403 GCA_015478945.1 Trachelipus rathkii
TTTTAACACTATGAGGCGTTTCTGTTCATTGTGTTCTATTTAGTAGGTTTTAAAATAAAACTCGGGCTTCAAGCTAACTGGAAGCTGATAAATAAACAAACGACCCGTTGTAGGTTAATGCCTAGGCAGTGCGTAAATTAGTGCCAACAGTTTCTGTTACGTGTGTAGAACTAACCTTTAGTCGCAAAAACGTAATTTCATTCCTTTTGTGCGAAAAGATTACGAACTTTATTTTGGAATAAAAGTTGGAGACCAAGATAAGGCATGGGCTCCTCATATTTTTTGCAAAACTTGTATGACATTGTTAACAATTTGGTTACAAGGTGAAGCACATAAAATGCGTTTCGCAGTACCAATGATTTGGAGAGAACCAAAGGACCATCTCATGGATTGTAATATTTGCCTCACTAACATAGCAGGTATTGGATCAAAGTCAAAGCATACTGTGAATTATTCTAAATTACCGTCAGACATACGACCTGTCACACATAGTGATCAGCTTCCTGTTCCTAGTCCACCAGCATCTTGGACTTTGGATGAAGAAGAACGTGAATTGACTAATTTTCAACCTGATGAAGATTTATAGCCAGCACAGCAGATCAACAATGATCCATTGTTTGAAGCATCAGGATGTTCAACAGAGGCACATCTTATTTCACAGGGTAAGCTTAATGACCTCATTCGAGATTTAAATTTATCAAAATCTCAGTCAGAACTTTTAGCATCCCGATTAAAAGGATGGAATGTACTAGAAAAAGATGCACGGATCACTTACTTCCGAAAACGTCACATAGGACTAAAGCATTTTTTTCCTCAAGAAAGGGATTTATTTAGTGTGTTGCTCTGATATTACAGGACTGTTTGATGCTTTAGGTCAGAACCATAATTCAGCTATATATATATATAAACCCTGACACTATTTTATAACAACTTCTCACTTGGGAAGTCCGCTAAACAGTCCCGTCTTTAGTTTGGCTTTTGCTCCTTTCGGATTCAAACCAATTACATTCAAATCTCTGGCGCCTCCCACCTGAGGGGGGGGGGAGTAGATGCCTTAACTGTTTCTTCTATGCTAAGGATTCGCTTAGTTACAATAGCTATTATACAGAGGTTCACCAATGATCGTTATAGATGTACACGGATGAGGTATGCAAGCTAGCCTCGTACATAGGTGTACATCACTCTATGACATACATGCTAATGTCTTACATGACCGTCCCTCACCTTTAATTACCTCTGCAGAATTGGTGACTTTGGAGGCTAGAAGAGATGAATGACTCATAATCAGTTGTGAAGCAATTGATTATCAGCAATTCATTCATATCTTCCATACCCAACCTTCTGATTTTTACAAAAAAATTAAAGAAAAGCGGAAGTAAGAATAGGTGAAAGAGGTGAAAGGGTAAAGAACTACAATATATATGATTACTAACACACTTTTAACAAATTTTTAATTTGTTCTCGCATTAATTACCATATGATCGTCTCCACTATTTTCTCAAGAGACATTCACCATAATTTCTCACCCCAATTTTCTTTTTTCTTCTTCTTTTCTTTTTCTTTCATTTATCCTTTTCAGATTTCTCATTTGGAGATTTAACAAGATTATAGTATATTTTCACATTTCGGAGATCTCATTTACAATTTTATCTCCTTTTATTAAATGAGCATTATTATTTCTTATTTTTACCACACGGTAGGGCCTATGGTATTTTCCTTGAAGTTTACCGGTATTGCACTGTTGATTTTTAACTAACATATATTTGCCTCTTTCAAGTTCTTAGACATAAATATTTCTGTTCCGTAGATTTGTTCTATTTGCAAGTGGTTTAGCTATTAATCCTGCGAGTTTTTCAATGTAATTATCATATGACATAGGCCGATCTGGCACTTCTGTATTTATTAAACCACCAGGTATATTCACATTGTCCAAATAAGATTTGATTTGGGCTTATACCACTTTCTGAGATAGGAGCTTGGCGAATGGCGAAGAGTGCGAAGGGGAGGACGTGTAACCATTGTTGGTCTTTCATCTCAGGTTCCACCAGCATGGCTCTTATGCAACTTAACAGGGTCTTGTGAAAAACCTCACATTTCCCATTTGATGCAGATGAATAGCTTGCAGTGGTAAAATGAGAGGTGCCAATTAGTCGGCACACACTCTCAAATAAGTGTGACATCCAATTTGCTCCCTTATCTGTCACCAAATTGTCAGGTGAAGGGGAATATTTTGTGGACTAATACTTTAACTACTGTTTCTTTTGTTATATCTTTGATGGGGTAGGCCCATACATAGTGACTGTACCTATCGAAGAGGGTCAACAGGTATTTATAACCATGGCATGGACTCATCTTAATTATATCTGCATTTAATGTCTCAAACTTATAACTGACTTCTTTGTATTTACCGAAGGCGGAGTTTATTTTTCTCCCCACTTTACTGATTTGGCACTGAGGGCAAGTTCTCACAATATTTTTCACCCTTTTATGCATGCTCTGAAAAACAAATTCCGCCTTTACTGAGGTTAAACAGTGGTGCGTCATCTTTATTATCTCATCAATACACTCTTCAGACAGTATTATTCTGGCATAATTTAAAGATATATCGACATATAATTCTATTTCGTTCTTATCATACCAGAATTTTTGTTTCACAATAGTGAGTGAACTTTTATTTTTATCTAGTAGTATGGTTTTTATATATCTATCATTTTCTTGTTTATCACTAATATCTTTGTAATTGATTTTTTTTTAATGAAATTTATTTATAATTTCTTTATGTGTTTTACCGCAGCTGGTAATTAAATTAACAGTCTTTAACTCAATCAAATTTTCATCTATTTTATGCTCAGCCCTCTGACCGTTGAGTTGTTTATTCCACTTTTCTAACAACTCTGCTTCTATTGTTAAGCGCTCTTTAATTTGAAATTTTTGTTTCTCAGCATTTAAATCCTTTCACTGTTCGAAATGTGAAGCATTTCAAAAAGGTTTAACTGCGGTATTTAAAGAGACCAAATTTATTTCTTTCTCACGGTTTATAGCTTCGACACGAGCGGTGGTATTGTAAATTCGTTACCCAAGTATGTACGCAGGAATTTGTCTAAAATATAATCTTCATTCCTAAAGAATAGGTTTTGTTTAACATATAATATTATATACTATATATATATATATATATATATTATCTATATAATATATATATATTTATATATATATATATATATAATATATATATATATATATATAATATAATATATATATATATAATATCAATATATATATATAATATCTTGATCTGCTGTCGTCGGAGTCGGACGCAATAGAAAACAGCCTTGGGATGGAAGAAACGAAGAAGAGCAATGAGAAGGGATGAAACAGATTTGAAGAGGACTGAAAACTTCAGAAGAGCTACTACAGAAGCCTCAAAATAGTTTTACTCTAAGGAAAGCGTATTGTATGTTGAAGAATGAATTGAAGCTAAATTATTGTTTAGAAGTAGCGGAGAAAATTTATAAACCTTAACTTACGAATATATTTAAAATATTTATTGAATCGAACATTTTGAAATTAAAATCAAAATTTAAAACTAAATCAAAATTAATATTTAAAAAACTTAAGAGGAGCAACAAAATTTTCTTTCCAGGTCTCTTAATTAATTTGTAATAAGAATATGCTTTTCACTAAAATAGTATGCGAAAGAAGAAAAATTTGGAAACTGTTATTTTAAATTATTAGGTATAAATATGATTTTTGATTGCAAATTATTGGAGCTACTTCTAGGTGACTTTTGGTGGATATAATGGATGGATATTTCGGCGCAGTCAGGGATGATGATGATTTTCATTGCATGGTTCAAGGGGCTGGGAACCCTCTTTTATCATTTTTTTTTCTTTCTTCCCGTGTACGGTTGTATTGGTATGAAGAATACTTTCTACAGCCGACACCCACCCGCAGTCATGCGGGATATGGGTGCTAAGAATATAAATAAAATCAATAAATATATATATATGATATATATAATATATATATATATATATAAATATATATATATATTATATATAGATAATATATATATATATATATATATATATATATATATATATATAATATACATATATATATAATATTAAGAATACTTGTCGTAGTGATATATGTACTTTAGAGGAAGGAAGCCCTTGGATTCTTTTTTTAGTATTATCCTTTACTGTCACTTCATTTTATTATAAAAATGTACACAAATTAAAAACATTGTTAAAGACACTTTTTTTTAAATGAAATAACTTTTAAAAGGAAAGCTAATTTTCGTCCCGACACGCGAGACCTCTTCAAGCTAAGGGACTGGATTTCTTTCTTGATCTTGATCAGTTCAAGTGTGTTTCAGTGGGTCTGCTATTTTTCTTCATGTGTTGTTGAAATATTTTGATGTTTCAGATATCATTTGTATAAAATCATTATTACTTCAACGGGATGCTTATTGTAGTTGTTACTATTATAATGTGCAAAAGAATTCCATGATTTTGCGATGGTTCGTGTGATTGTTATTTCTGATCATCTTTATATTGTTGATATTGATGGAGTGGCCTGTGTTACGCCTAATGACTTGTTAAAGCTGAAATTATGCTGTCCTTGTGCAGGTCATCTGTATGTTAATTTTTTTCTTCTTTGCAAATCTATGGTTTTACCTATATAATGTTTATTGCAAGTATTGCAGGGGATGTGATATATTACAGCTTTGGGGGAGATTTTCTTTTCGTTTTGGGGGTTGAGAATGTTTTTTAGGTGATGTAATTTGATGGAATGAGGGTAATATTTTTGGTAAATTTGTTTTAACGAATATAATTGGTAATTGAGGAATTAGTAAAAAGGAGGTGTTGCTATTTTTTGGGGAAAGGTGCTATAGTACCTCTTTTGCTTTGTTAAATGCTTTGGTGATGAAAAACTCAGGATAAAGTGATTTGAAAGTATTGTTGATGTATTTAGTTTCTTGTGCTAGAAGAAGGGGGAGAGCATATTCGAAAAGGCACGGAGAAATAGGAGATGAACAGAACACTAATTTTGTTGTTTGGGGAATAATTAAGATAGCCATGTAATAGCTTGGTGCGAATGTTTGGTTTTCTTATATATAGTAAATTGCAGTAATTGTTATCCAATTGTGATTAAGGTATCGAGGAAGGGGATAAAGTTGTTGAAGGCATTTCTATCGTATACTGACTGAAGGATGAATAGAGTTAATATATAGTTTAGGACATCATTAGGGTTAGTGTTGTGAGGGAGGGAGACAAGAAATGTCATCTGCATATCTAATCCATAAACTATTGTTTAATAAAAGGTGGGGTAAATATGATAAAATTCCTGTTAGTTGTCATAATATATGTTACGGTAATGGAGACAGTTGGGGATCCCCATACTCCCGGAGCCGAAAGTTTGTTTGTACTATTTGCCATTTAAAATGAAAAGAAGTTAATGTTGTAATGAGAGATTGGCCTACCCGTTTCCCATATTAAAAATAGCTAATGAGGCTCTTCCGTACAACAAAACTTCTTTCATTTAATGGCAAATTTTCAAACAAGCTTTCGGCCTGAGTATGGATCCCCACTGTCTCCCATACTCAGTACCATATATATATACTATATTAATCCATATAAATCTATAATTGAATATATATAAAATCTTATATATATTTATAAATATATTTCATATCTATAATATTTATATATTATATAATTATTTAAAAATTAGTGGAACTAAAGATCTTTTATCCTTTATCGACATTTTAAGATATCTTCTAAATTTCTCCAGAAAATCACAGACATATAAAAAAAATAAATAAAACAAAAAATAATAGTAAAATAAAAAAATAAAAAAAAAAAAACAATTAATAGAAAAAAAAAAAAATAGGAAATAAAAAAAAAAACAAAAAATAAAAGTAAAAAAATAAAAAATTAAAAAATAAAATATTGAAAAAATAATTTCAAATTAAAAAAAAAATAAAACAATTTGATGCAAAAAAAATAAAAAAAAAAAAAAAAATGAAAGAACTCCATGTTAAGAAATATCACCTCAGAGAAAAGACAAAAAAAAACTCACACAGGCATAAAAAAAAAAAGAAGATAGACTGAAGAATAAGAAATTTATAAAGTGGGAAAGAGATCAACGCGAACTGGCAAGTTAAACATGTTATGGATTTAGATATGTAGAGACATTTTTGTCTCCCTCCGCCACAACACCAAACCCTAATGATTCCTAAACTATATTAACTCTATTGCATCCTTCAGTTCAGTATACGGTAGAAATTGCTTTCCAACAACTCTATCCCTTCCTCGATACCTTAATCACATGGAATAACAATCACTTGCAATTTACTATAAATATAGAAAACCAACATTCGCACCAACTATATACATTGGCTATCTAATCATTCCCCAAACACAAAATTAGCTGTTCTGTCATCTCTATTTCTCCGTGCCTTTCGTATAATATGCTCTCCCCCTCTTCTAGCACAAGAAACTAAATACATCCACACTACTTTCAAAATCACTTTACTATCCTGATTTTTTCACAAAAGCAATTAACAAAGCAAAAAAGAGGTACTAAGCACCTTTCCCCCGAAAAAAGCAACTCCTTTTTACCAATTCCTCCATTACCATTATATTCGTTAAACAAATATTACCAAAAAATATTTCCCTCATTCATCAAATAACATCACCTAAAAAACATTCCCCAAAACGAAAAGAAATCTCCCCCAAAGCTGTAAAAATCACATCCCCTGCAATACTTGCAATAAAACATATATAGGTGAAACCCATAGATTTGCACAGAAGAAAAAATTCACATACGATGACCTGCACAAGACACGCATAAATTCAGCTTTAACAAGCCATAGGCGTAACACAGGCCACTCTATCATTATCAACAATATAAAGATGATCAGAAAATATCAAAATCACCACGAAACCATCTGCAAATCAATGGAATCCTTTTGCATTTACAATATACTAAAAGTAGTAACAGTAGTAAAACATTTCGAGACTGCCATTTGAATGAAGATGACTGCCTACCTCTTTATGGGTTTAGCCCTACGGTATTTCTTTGGCCGGAGGTTTAGCCTCCCAAAATAGGGCAGAGCCCCAGAGGGGGTTTTGGTTCCTAAAAGGTTAACCAAATCCGTTAAATTTGTCCTTTTTTAGCATTCTTAGGGCACTTTTTTTAGCCTACTGTTTTTAAACGTTTTGTCCATAATTCAGGTCAAGACCCCCAACGGAGGATTTTGGGGATTTTCCCATAGGCAGCCCTGCACGTCGAAGAGACTTGAAAATCACTAGCGAAGGGTTTTGGAAATCCCAGTCATGTCGGCAGCTGACTGAAATTTCAATCATTTCATCAGATTTTGACGTTTGATACGTCAAAGTTAGGTTTTAACGGTCGGTGAGACGTATTTAGGACTGGAAACCGACTTCGAGGTTCTGATTCTGAACTCAGATTTTAGCCCGCAAACAGTGGGCACGGGCCCTCAGAAGAAGGGGCTTTTTGGTTCTAGAAGGGTTTAAATAATCGCAGAAGACTGAAAACTTGAGGCTGGCTAGAGGAGCAGGGAGATCTGAGACGGAAGATGGAGTGGATTCGGATTCGAGACGGGAGTCCGGAGTTGGATTCGGCTTCGGAGTCCTGGGACCCCCCCCGGAGGGGGTCCCTTCCTGAAAATAGAAGAAGAAGAAATGCATGGAATGCAAAACAGAGGAAGAAGAAGAAGAAAGGAAGAAGGAAGAAGGAAGAAGGAGGAAGGAGGAAGGAAGAAGAATGAAGAAGAGGAGGAGGCTCCAGGAATAACAACATTGGCACATGATGAAGGTGCGGTGTAGTTAGTAAACATTCATTTCATAATACACGATCATACTGTTTACATAACTGCTTCTGTTCTATCATGTGCATATCGTCAATTGCATTGCATCTTGCAAAGATAACCTTTATTTTCTAAATGTTGAAGACTGTCATTTCCATTTTCAAATCTCATTTTCTTTTTATAAACGCTAACTAATATAAATTTTTTTTTCCTAAGTTGAAACATGCATATACTGTTTACATTTTTATAAGTTTTTATTTACATTATCTTTGTGTTAATTTTATTTTTTTTTATTTTTTATTTTTTTATTTTTTAAATTTAAATTTATTTTTCTTATTTTTATTTTTTTTTTTATTTTTATTTTTTCATTTTTATTTTTTATTTTTATTTAAATTTATTTTTCTAACTTTATTTTTTATAAGTTTTATTTTGCATTTATACTTTGTGTTTAATTTTTTAATTTTTTAATTTTTTTAATTTTTTTAATTTCTATAATTTATTTTTGTAAGTTTTTATTTTAGATTTATACTTTGTGTTTAATTTTTTTTATATAAGTTTTTTAAATTAAAACGTAAACTTTGTGTTTAATTTTTTAATTTTCATTTTTTTATTTTAAATTTTTTTTATTTTTTATTATTTTTTTATTTTTATTTCTTTAAAACTTTTTGTTTTGTTAAAATTTTTTATACTTTTCATGTTTATAACGCGCAAAAATTTACTGTTTTTACATACCTAAACAGTAAATCAGTAAATCAAACCATCCACTCCACACCTTCCACCATTCTGTGACCTATATTGATCTATTTGATCTTTGATTCCAGTCATCTTTCAGTACCTTTTGATACGCATAACATAAAATCAAGTTCTTATACACTGATCAACGAATATACTGCTAACGTAACAAATGTTTTACACTAATAAAGCAAACATAGCATCATCTGAACTAAAAATATAATGTACAAAGACAAACCTAAAGCCCCTTAAGCCCCAATAAACTGATAACATTAACAAAGTCCCACACACTTAACACAGTAAAGAACTAACATTGCACGCAAAAGCGTAGCCCCTCTTCCTACTTTTTTGAGTCATGTCTCTTAACATATTAACGTTATTCGTACACTGAACACAGCAGCAATTTAGGCAAAAATTTATGCACAACAATGATAATTACCTCATACTGATCAACGAAATATACTCTAACATAAAGTTTCCCCATCAATAAAGCTAACATATGCCTAACATGAACTAAGACAATAATGTACAACGACAAACCTAATCCACCATACGTACGAATAAAAACTGTAACTATTAAGCCCCCCCCACAAAGTTCCACACTTAACACAGTAAAGCAACTAACATTACATGCAAAAACGTAACCTATTTCACACTTTTTTCAAGCATGTCTCTAACATATAATGCTGATTTTTAGCTTACAACACAGTAAATATTTAACAAGATTTAACGTATCCTGAACCTAACTATTGTAATGGACTGAGAAAATAAATGCACAAAGACAAACCTACACAACTTACACACAAATAAACTGCTATGCATTAACAAAGTTCCACGCTTAACAACAGTAAGTAACCTATTTACACTTTTTTCAAGTATGCCATCACACGCACACACACAACACACACACACACACAACACACAAAACCACACACACACACATACACACACATACAAAACATTACGCAATAGTAAAACCGTTACCCTATTTTAGACCCGCCCCCCTTTCAGAAAATATCAAACGCGAAACATGAAAATGATGTTATGTAAGGGGGGGGGGGGGGGGGGGGGGGGGGGGATTGGGGTTAATAAACTAACTTTATTATTTAAACTTTTTAATGTATTCAGAATATTTGTATAGAAAACATTAAACTTGTAACAATAAACCATAGATGGAATATTTTCTAATATATTAAATGGAGATAAAGTACCCTTATACCATATGATGCATATGATATCGTGCGACATGAATTTTTAATAGAAAACCGCTTATCAGCTGTATGTTGCATCATCTTGGCCCCGGATACCTATACAAACTCGTATTTTTCCATTCTTTTTAATTTTAATATTAATACTATAGCCTAACCCTCCTCTGTTCCTCCGTGTAAATTAGCATTAGGAATTCTGTGATTCGTTCTATTCGACGCTGACGTTTTTAATGAGGCAATGGTCATCGTTTCGTGCGTCCTACTTCACAAGCATTATCCAATTGTATTTACCAACATTCATGCTTTCAACTGTTAACATCATGGTTTTGAGGTATGCAATCATACAATGCTCATCATGGCCTGTACTATTTTCAGAACTATGATCATACACCAACTTTAACAATTTTTCAAGAATTAAGTAGTAATCTTTTTATGCTTTATTGATTGTAAGACTTTGCCTTTCCAATATATTTTTACTATTTCCCATCGCGTTCTTATTCTAACACATAAGACTGTTTGGCCCTGTAGCACACAAAGGAATCGGCGTATGCCTCAGTACCATAATCTGTTATTTCATCTGTTAGTTCACTTAAAAAGTTTCGTTTCAGGAACCTCATCGTTTTCTCCAGCGACAAAAATACAAGAGTGTCTGTATCGCAGTACAATGCCCTTTGTTTGACTTTGTAAGGAGCTCGTAAATTTATACGTGCTTGCAGTTGTGAAACGACGCGATAGGAATTATTTGTAGCAGTTGAGTGCGTTCGCAGTGCATTTTTGACACTGTTACACATATTTACAGCTATTGGAATAACGCTAGTGACTTCATTGTCACATTGATTGATTAGTTCCAATACTTGTTTATCACTAGTACATACTACATCTCCTCTTGTAGGCGTATTTTGTGCAAATTTTTCCCAAAGAGAATTGAGACATAATTTTGCAATGAACCGCATCCCAGGGTTTTTCTTGATATTGTTAATATCAAGTTCGACATCTTCCTTTTCTCTGAAAAGACGAACAAACTCTTTAAGTTTTCTTCAAAATCAGGATCATCTTCGTGAATATTATTTGGGTGGTCCTGATGCTCTTTTTTTTTATTTTTAAGGGGGTTTACATATCCTTCAATAAAAACTCCTTCTCTTTAACGACCAAACAACTTCAAATATTTTAATTATTTCGTATCCATTTCTAATGCTAACTGAATTTCAAGGTGTTGTGTATACACCTTCAATAGCACGCTCATTCTTATCATGATTTGCATTTCGCACAATTTTCTTCAAAACATTTTACACAGAGTGGAAATATTAATTTATTTTGACACGTTTAGCGAGAACAGGGATGTATAAGTCTTGAGGAAGAAGAATCTAATGTAAGCTGTACCGAAATATTTATCATTGATACCATTCTTAAATGCAATCTTTGTTTTACCCTATTAGTTTTTTTCAGGGGGACACAAGGGTACTTCATTCGTTTCTGAACATAAGGATAAAGCGATGTATAGTCTAAATACATGATCTTCTGTCCTTTAGTTGGAGGGTAGTAATGTACGAATGGTTCAGTGCGACCTCCAAACAATGAATTGTCTATTATGAGTCTGTTGTTAACAACATCATTGCTAAGACGTTGAATATAGTCGTTAAATGCTTATGTTTTCATCTGAATGATCAGGATCTTGAATGAATTGGTCTTTTGTACCTTCCATTGCCTAATTCCACACAGCGTTACTTACACTCATAAACCCTGCGCGTTTCTTTGATGAGCATAAGTCTCTTGTTTCTATTGATGTGGAGTAGTGGGTAGCGGGTCAACAGCGATACGTTATGCAGCATCCCTTTTCCTTAATTACAGCGTCTTTACGTCCATGCCAATGGCAGCACCCATCGGTTTTATGGGAAAGCAGTTTTTCAACTGCTACTTTTTAAAAGCAACATAACCAAAACCCGTCAGGGTCGAACCACTGTTTCTTTAATTTTTAAACCCTTTCTCTCCCCGTTGCGAGCGTGTCTTATGTTTATATTATTCAATTTTTCCTGATAAAAGCCAGCGAATCAGCTTCGCTTGTGAAAGGTTTAGAGGTTCTGCTCGACGGCTTTAACAAGAATTAAAGTAAATTTTTTATCGCTCAAGTCATAACACATTTTATAAGTGGTTAAAGCATAAAAGATGCATATTGATTGTGTGTGTATCGGTATGACAATCTATATCAAATTCCTTTAATGAAGGCTACCTCTAAACTTCTCCAAAAACATTTTCTGTAGGTTAATATTTAACATCTTAGTACCAGTAACTTTGCAACATATCTTCACAACTATTGTATTTACTTTACCTAATTAAACTTAACTATATAGTATCTCTTCAAATTTAGCTTTTTTCATCTGTTGACCCAGTTTGAATCTATCTCCTCAAAGAAGAATTTCTATTCAGGGCCATATAGGGTCCTTGATATAGATTCATGTATTTCTTGTCAGTGTTAAAAAGTATAGGTCGTACCACGGGAGACCCTTGGAATTGCCTTTTTCACTAACACCCATGCAATTTTAGTAAGCTTTCAATGCGCATGGTCGTGATATTAAGCTAAATGTATCGTTTTCCCGGTGAAAGTCCCTATATGTCCTTCGATCCCATTGAAATTAGTTTATTACCTCTTTTTAAGGTTTCTGTTGATAGAATTCTGAACTCGGGTGGGTCTAAGATGCATATACGACTGAGTTGATCAACATTCCGCCATTATGTGCAGCAACAAGTACTTTTTCTTTTGTGGGACTTCAGAGTATGTTTTTCTCTGAACTCCATCCGGGAAGTCTAATAGTATATAGATTTACAGGTTAGCGTGGTTATCTTTCGGTCTCTATTAATGTTCATTGTTCTGAACTCACAATGTGAGCATACCTGTCTACCTCACTTGATCTGTATCACTTTTCGCATCATCCATTCATCTGGCTTACCAGTAAATTACGGGGAGGAGCAAAGTTCTATTATTTACTACTTCCTTTATCATCATCAACGTTATCTTCACTGTTATTCGGCGATATACATGTAAATGCTATATACCATCCGGATCAGTATCCTTTCTTCTTTTTCAGATTTCTTTTTCATGTAAGCATTATTGATTAATTTCGTGGGCTGTCTTCTGACGGCGACACATATATGTACTGCATGTTTTGCAAGTAAGCCTTTTTGTCAATCGCGTTGGAGAAATTTAACGTAAACGATGCAGCATTTATTTGCACGAGCAGAGTTTGGCCAAATCATTGCAATATGGTTTTTTGCACGATTAGATTAATTCTTGCGTGATGTTTTTTTAAAACAGAAGCATTATAAAATTCACGATTAAGCGATGTTCAGTCGGTGACGCCCATTTCATGGACCATCATCACCGTACATCAATTGATCCAAATGAACCTTGACAGCTTTCGTATAGACCTGTCTACATCCAAACTGTTCACAGTCCTAATTTATTGCGCGATATTATACGTTGAAAGTATAACAATAAGTGCAATAAGATACCCGTTCATTGATATGCATTCTGTTTTTCTTGGTATTCCTCAAAAACATAACTTTAACTTAATCTCTGTTATAGCATAGTAAGATTTGCTCCATCATGGCCTATTAATGTACTAAAAGGGTCATTTCTGTTCTGTTAGATGATTATAAAGGTCATTTTACTCATTACTTCAGGACCGAATACGACTTTACAACATTTTTCGATTTTCTCGATTTTTTCAAAGTCAGTTACTATGAAGAATCTGTATATTCCATACCACATTTTTTAGCTAATGCTTGCTGCTCATTCTCATTGTCAACGAATGTATATGTGGGCCTTTGACACATTGCAACGAGTTATTTTCCTAAACAGGACAACGATTTGAAAGCGCAAACCCTACATCGCTTTCTCTAGGTGAACTTATACTAATGTAACGAATGTTTTTGAGACCTAAGATTTTGTGGCTCGAATGCATCGGTTTTACAGTCCATCACCTTTGCCTTTAGCTAACATGAACACAGTAGCTACTACTTTGAATTTGGTAAAAGATGCCTTGTCACCGGACTGGAATGATCCTTCCAAGCGTCTCATCATCTCTTTCACCCCAATATTGTCGAGTATATCCCTGTAACTGATATTTACATAATATTTCCGGTCAGGTGACTGATCCTCGCCAAAAGTGAAATTAATGCCCCACTCCTCCATACGTGGACTTCGGTAATTCATCTTGCTAATGATGCATTAATGACTTCACTACGACCATTTCAAACCGATGCGACTTCAAATCTCTTGGTCCATGGAAAAATTTTCATCGATAACCTTAACTTCATAAGTATGACGTTCCATTGATTTTTTAAGGTTTCTCTACGAGTATGATGGTTTATGTCTGTTTAAGTGGTCTTCTGCTCTCTTCTTATTTACCAGCAATTCATCATCGAAGGGCTAGCCTGGAATTTAAAGTCATTATTATTATTTATGATACATTAGGCAATTAAATCAAGTTTTCAAACAAATTAGGGCATTATACCAATAATATATTAGTTTAACATAGTATTTTCTCGTTCACATATATTATATATTTATACACACAGCAACATACAACATACCATTTAAGGGTGGCGATGATGAACTGTCCGTGGATGCGCTTTTTACTCAATGGATGGTTTATATTCAAGCACGTTCTGGAAAGAATAATTTTTTTTTTAGGCATATGTATACTATCATCTATCCTCCTATTCTTAAATGGCTAATGTATTTAAATTACTTTACGTGTTATTACCTTATTGATTAGATTACACTACTAGCATATATATATCCGAAAGATATTTATTAAATAATAAAAAAAAAAAAATCTTAACCCTATCTGAATAAGTATTGATGTTGAATAATATTCCTCATGTGTGTAGCTATTAAAACTCAAACAACTGATACAGCAGGAAAATTCCACCGAAATGTGCCTAAAGTGTTGATCGTTAAGACTCTTGACTAAGAATGCTCTATCGAGTAGCTCGCTGATTTATATATATAACCAGCTCCCCAAATCTATACAGAGTTGCCAATTCACCTCTGTATGATACGCTGTTGCCAAACCTACCAGTTTTGTTTAATAAATATAATAAGTATTTCATCACTTTATGCAAATGGTAATATAGCGTCAAATCATTTTCAAGTTTTGCATTGATATTTTTGAAAAAGGTTATTTCATTTAAAAAATAAAGTATAAAAAATAATATATAATAAAATATAATAATAATTTAATAATAATAATACATAAAATAATAGATTACTGTTATGAAAAAATCATAAATTAGAAAGGTTAAAGAGTTGCTCAAAGTAAACATCCTTTTACCACCTTCTCATGTGTCAACAGTATTGGAACAAAGAATAAATCCTATTTAGCCTTCTCTCATGTGTCAAAAGATATTAAGATAAATGAGTCATTCCTCGAATTTCATTGGCTTACCGTGACGGCATAGCAAATACAATCTCTGGTTGGTTACCCTTGAGCGTACTAAAATTGCGTAATGTTTAGGCGTGACGTAGATATATTTTACCGGTTCATTATTTTAGTTATGGACCTGCAGGCAAAAGTGATTCGCCATCGCGTTAGTTGTGCTGTGAGAATCTATGTGAAATAATAATAAAATAATAATAATAGAAATAATAATAATAATAATAATAATAATAATTAATAATCAAATAATAATATGAATAAAAATAATAATACGTGTTGTGTTGAAAGTAGTAGGTTGAGTCTGTTGCTGTTGTTGTTGTTGTGTGTTTGTTGTTGTTGATATGCTGCGGTTTGTTGTTGTTGTTGTTGTGGTTGTTGTTGTTTGGCTGTGGTTGTTGGCTGTTAAATATATTATTCACTACGTTATCTACAATCGATGAGATGTCTAATTGTACCTCGGAATGCATAAACTTCAAGTTAAATGAAAATAAACAACACTTTTTTTTCAAACATATATCTAAAATAATTATATTAATTTTTAGGCCTTTTGGTTCCTAGAAGGTTTTATTATAATCGAATAGACATCGATTATTTTTTTTTGATATAGCCGGGTTTTTCAACCAAAATCGATATTAAAATCTACGATGTTTTTATTTTAACTAACGACTTTTTATTTTTTATAACG